>PVJD01005659.1:0-111805 GCA_004026545.1 Mormoops blainvillei | reverse complement strand
GTTTAGAGAAATTAAGAAGACCCAAATGGAGAGTTATATAATGTTCAGGGGTTATGAAGCTCAATATTAACAGGCTAATTCTCTCAAAATAAATATATAGATTAAAACCCCCTCAATCAAATCCCTGCACACATCTTTTTTTAATTGGCAAAGTGATTCTAAACCTCATATGGGAAAGCCAAATCAATGTCTTTTAAAATGACAAAGTTGGAGGAATCATACTTCTTGAGCTTGAGACATACTGTAAAGCCACAGTATTAAAGACAGTGTGGTACTGACATAGCAGTGGAGATATACTGTATTTTGCTGTGTATAATGTGCACTTTTTTGCCCACATTTTTGAGGGAAAAATAAAGATGCACATTATACATGGGTAGTACAAATCCCTTATCTATATAAATGTTTTTGATTCTTTCATTTAGGATTATGCATTAAAAGTGTAACTCTAGAAAGGAATAATGATATCCATATGCAAAACAATACCCTGTAATATGATAATCAGTTTGTTTCTAGATATAAATAAATAAATGATTGAATGAAAAATTTATGAGATTTTTTTCCTGAAAGTTTGGGCCAAACACATGGGTGCGCACTACACACAGAAGCACATTATACATGGCAAAATACAGTCATTAACTGGAATAGATTAGAGCATCAAAAAAAGACCCATACATATGTAGCAATTTATTTTCGACAAAAGAACAAAGGCAATTCAATGGAGAAAGGATAGCCTTTTCAAAAAAAAGTACTAAAACAACTGAATAGCCATAGGCGAAAAAAACAAAACAAAACAAAAAAAAACAACCCTGAACTTTATTCCATATCCTGCACCACATACAAAAATTAACTGAAAATAAAACATAGATGAAATGTAAAACATACAAGTGTAAAATTCCTAGGGGAAAATCTCTGTGATCTAGGTTATACAAATAGTTCTTTAAGAGTAAACACACAATCTACCAAAGGAAAAAAAACCCACAATGCAATAAGTTCAACTTTATCAAAATTAAAAACTTCTGCCCATCCAAAGACACTGTCAAGAAAATGGACAAGCTACACAGTGGGAGAAAATATTTGCAAATAATATATTTGATAAATGACATAACCAGCATACATAAAGAAGTCTCAGGATCTCAGTAAGAAAAGAAACAACCCAATAAGAAATGGATGAAATATTTTTATAGAAATTTTTTCCAAAGATATGTGGATTATACATAAATCCATAAAAAATGCTCAACATCATTAATCATTCAGGAATTTCAAATTAACACCCAGAAAAAGCTACTATGATACCTATTGGAATGGCTACCATAAAAGACTGACCTCACTAGGTATAGGCAAGGATGCAGGGGAACTGGAAATCTCATATACTGCCAGGAAGAATGTGAATTGGGCCAACTATTATCAATCACACAAGATAATAAGTGTTGGAGAGGGTGTGGAGAAGAGAGAAACCTCCCCAACTGCTGGTAGGAATGTAACATGGTGCAGCCACTATAGAAAACAGTATGGAGGTTCCTTAAAAAATTAAAAATAGAACTACCATATAACCCAGCAATCTCTTTTGGGTATCTACCTGAAATCTTTGAAAAGACTTACTCATAAAGCTATAGGTACCCCTGTGTTTGTTGCAGCATTATTCACAATAGCCTGGACATGGCAATAACCTAAGTGCCCTTTGACGGATGATCGTATAAAGAAGATGTGGCACATACATTCAATGGAATACTACTTAGCCATAACAAAGATGAAATAGCGTCATTAGTGACAACATGGTTGGATCCTGAGAGTATTATGTGAAGTGAAATAACTCAGAAGAAAGAGAACAAGGATCATATGATTTCACTCATGTGGGCTATAAAACAGAAAGCAACAAGTGGACGAACAAAACAACAATTAAAAGAATTTAGAGATACAAACAGAATGGTGGTTACCAGGGAGGAAATAGTTTGGGGAGACAATGAAGAGAGTACAGGGGGTCAAATACATGGCGATGGGGGGAGACTAGGCTTCGGGTGGTGGGCACACAACAGAGTATACAGATGTTGTATCATAAAATTTACACCTGAAATTTATGTATACAATGTTATTAAACAATGTTATCCCATTCAATTTAATAAAAAATAAAATAAAATGCCACAACCTTCTGAAAAGTGATAGTTTCTTTTTTTATATATAAAAAATGCTTTTTTCATTTTTTTATTGTTCCAGTACAGTTGTCTCTGTTTTCCCACCAGCACTTTCCCCTGGCCCACTCAGCCCCCACCTCCCACCCTCAATCCTTTCCCCCTTTTGCTTTGTCCATGGGTCCTTTATACACATTCCTTGATGGTGACAAGTTTCTTAAAAAGTTAAACATACACCTACCAATGATTCACCTATTCCATTCCTTGTTATTTACCTAAAACAAATGAAACTGCATGTCCATTACAGACGTGTACACAAATCTCCATAGCAACTTTATTCATAATTGCCAAAAACTGGAAACACTGGCCATCAATAGGGAAATGTTGATAGACAACAAACCGTAGTGTATCCATACAATGTAACACTCAGGGATAAAAAGGAACAAATTAATACATGCTACAGCATGGATAATCTCAAAATAATTATGCTGAATGGAAAAAAAAACAGATCAAAAGGAGGGATTACCTACTGGATGAGTCCATTTATATAAAATCCTAGAAGATGCATTAATCTACAGTGACAGTAAGATCACCGTTTGCCTGGTGACGCTGGGTGCCAGGAAGGGAGGGACTGAGAAGGGTAATGAGGAAATTTCAGGGATGGTTTTGGGTATACACTTATGTCAAAACCTATCAAACTGTATACTCTAAATACATGGAGTTTACTGTATGTCAATTATACCTCAGAATAATATAAAACAAACAAATAAAAAATGTTGCCTGTGGGCTGTGAGATCTGAGATTGGGAGAAAGAGAAGGGTAAGAAGTTGCTGTTTCCTTATAAGCCCTTAGATAATTTTTTAACCATGCAAAATTATCACCTCAAAAATGGAAATAAAAAAGTAAAATAAGAACCAGAGCATACAAAAACAAACAAGTCTTCTTCAAAATTTTTAGCTTAAAATCAGGTGCCTATAAAGGAACAAATTCTTTCTAGCTGCCCTGAAACTATTTACTTCATTACTGAATTCCTAACAAGAATATAATTTAGAACACATAGTAAATAAAAATATTCAATCTTAATGTTTGAATGAACTGTCACTGATACAACACCAAAAGAACATGAATTGCCACTGAGTGACAGTTTTAAGCAATAGCAGTGGATTTGTGCTGATCTAGCCATAACCCTCTCCTACAACCTTATTTATTTTTACAGGGGGTTGCTACAGTTGCGATGCGTCATAGGAATGATTAAGTAGATGATAACTCGTAGTGGTTAAAACCCTGATTATCTACTCCCTTACCTGGGAGCCATTGGGCAATGGGATGAATCTGGGTTCAGCTGATGAACTGAAACTGATATCAGTAAAGTAATCAGTTTCATAAGAATCTAGGTAGTGAGCTACCTTCAAGTTTCACAAGGAAAGAAAAGAATCTTTCAAGTAAGGGGACTAATTTAGCCAGAACAAAAGCAGAAATTCAGTGAGGAGAAAGGAGAAATGGTGAGATTTTTATTTACATTTAAGTCATTCTTTGGACTTTCGGAGAATAAAGCTCAGGTGCAATTCAGTTCAGAGAGCCAGGAGCTCTTGAACACAGACCTCCTTCATTATGGCTGATATGTGGATGTGGTCTGATAGCTCTGGCAGCCATGATTTCATGTATGAATGCTTTGGTTTAAACACTGTTTAAAGGGTATATAAATTCCAAAAAAAAATTCAAATTATTTGGCATTGGTTATTGGTGATAGAATGATTTCTTCTTGATATTAAGTATCCTCAAGTTTCTGGTCAGTTTAATCACTGATTAGATAACACCCATGTGGTTTTAAAATAAACAAAGTGAGGGCATTAGAAAGTGTTGCAAGATCAGCTGCTTCTGACCAACACCTGAGTAAGTTAACTGTAAAGTGCTGTATTCTATCAGGAGACAGAACCATCTACCACTTTAAACTCTTTTCTATCCTTTCCCTGACAAGTTTAGTCAGGCTCCTCACATGTGCAGAGCAGCCCTGCCGAATGGAACTAGAAAAAGTCATTTGGAGTTAAACAATAAACCACTTCCAACGCATACACACACACACACAGCTCAAACCTGCTTTCATCATCTTCATCCAGAAGAAAGTTGGTTGACAAGCAGAGCAAGGAAGAACAGGTGTGTAATGCTATGAAAATCAGTTTGTCCTGAACATTCATAAAGCACCAAATGACCTGAAATAGGTCTGAAAAGGCAGAGTGGTCAAGTATTAAAAAAAAAAAAAAGCACAAACAAATAAAAACAAACAAACAAAACCCCACAAGTCTAAGAAACATTATACATCTTTGTTGGATTTAAATATTACCAGATATTTTAACAAAATCCCAAGGATAAGGTAGAATTTCTATCCCTGTGGATATTTAAAAACAAGACAAGGCATTCTGTCTTAATTTGGGTTAGATATCAACCTGCTTGGTGTTCTTGAAGCTGGCAGTACCTTCGAAAACATAGGCCAACAATCTCATTTTACAGATGAGGAAATGGAGTTACAGGGAACCTTGACCAAAATGACACAGCTAGTTAGGGACAGAGCCAGGTCTGGGAGCTCCTTGCTAAGATGATCTCCCTAGTCTGTCTGTTAGGCCCTCTCTCTGTTCTCCTTTGATTTTCTTTTCTGGGATCATGATTCCGTACGAACAGATTTTTGCACAGTGGTTTTCAGCCCAGCTGCACCACGGAATCACCTGGAGCTTTATAAATTCTGGTGCAGGAGCCTCACCCCATGCCCCCAAGGATTTCTGATGCAAAGGAGCTGGGGTGTGGCCTTGGCGCAGGGAGTCCCTAGAGCTCCCACAGGCGATCCTAAGGTGCAGCCACCTCTGAGAAGCCCTGCCCTAGAGCAAAGCATATTGGGAATAAAGTGTTCTGATAATTAAGGCAAGCTTTTGCAATGCTTCTCACACTCCAATCTAGGCAGGTGTTCTCTGTTGAAAATTTTTTGCTGGTCAGCCTGCCCTGGCCATTCTTAGCCATCATTCTTGGTCCTCGCTCAGAGTCAAAAAGTGCACCACTGCAATCAAAATGACCAGTAAAGTAGAGATCCAAAACAAGTTTCAAACGTTAAGTAAAAGAGAAGGAAATCCCTTGATTTGGACAAGTCTCCATAAGCAAAACAGAGGAAAGGGAGGCTATCTGGCGATAATTCCGGCCAAGAGGATTTGGGCATCTTCCCAGAATTACCCAAGAAATACTGTGAACAGCAAATCTATGTAGGTTAAATGATGTACAAACTGCCTGAATCGCGAGGTTTCATCAAAAGTTACCTGACTCAGAAAGTCTGAACGCCAAGGACACTGCATGCATCCATGGGTTTGATTAACACCTGCCCCTTCCCTAAGCAGCTCCCTCCTCCGGGGTCCTTCAGGAATAAACCGCAGACAAACTGACTGTGAATTAGAGACTGTCCTGGGCCCTTCTGTGCCGCTTCGGAGCCTGAGACACCCACTCAGGAGAACTCCCCAGTTCCTACACCCCTTCCGGCTCCGGAGATACCCCTAGGAGAATTCAAAGGGGGTGTGGTGAGGAGGAGTCTTCGTGCACTGGCCAAAATCACCTTTGCTGTGCCGCAGAGGCACCAAGGTGCCCACCTGGCCTGGCATCTGCAGGTCTTACGATGTTCCACCACAACATGCGACATGAGGGGATCCTGGGGTGACGGTGTCAGAGTTCACCGGTCAAGAAAAGGACAAAACTAAGGGGGAATGTACCAGCTCCTGATCTTCCCCAGTACTGCCCGATCCTCCGTCAAGGAGGAGAGAAGGGGCTCCGCAAAGGGGTGCAGGGTCTCGGGCTCCCCTGGAGAAGGCCGCACCCTGGTTCAGGCGCCGCCTACTCTTCCTGACTCTGCCCAGCTGGAGGCAGGACCCCAGCATGGGCGGGCAGCCGGGACAGGGCCCCAAGAGGCTGGGACGAGGCTCAGCGCAGATTTGACCCCGCCAGCCCAGAGCTCACCGCGAGGGGCCGCCTTAGCCCTAACCCTGCGCCACCTGTCCCAGCTCCGGTGGCAGCGCAATCTCAGGACAGACCCTCGCTGGAGGGAGCGCTCCCCAACTTTAGCGCTCTCCATCGTAGCACAGACTAGAAAGGTGCCGGGAGAAGGAAGGGACGCAAGACGCGCAGACTGCCCTACCTGTCCGGCGACGAATAGCAGGAACCAGGTGCTGCTGAAGATGCGGACCAAGGGTGCCCAGTGCCAGGGCGCAGCGAGCCTCCGTGCCATGGTCCCCCAACGAGGAAGAGGGGGCGGTCCCAGGCGAGACATTTTCTTGGAGGCTGTAGCCACTTCCCGCGGGGGCTGCGGAGTCTCAGTGGCTGCGGCCGGCAGGACGACTCCTGGCCTGAGTCTGCGGGGCAGGGTTGCGTCGGCTGCTGCGTTCTCTGAGCTGTCCTGCGGCTGTGGAGCCCGGCTGCTTTAAATGGGAGCGCGTGCGCTGGGGGTGGGGGCCTTATTTGTGAATGTGCTGCTTGTCTTGGCTCGGGATGGTTCGCGCTCCAACCCCCCCGCCCCAACACCCCCTCCGGCTCCTGCTCCTCCCCTCCTGGGTCAGCCCAGCTAAGGCGGAGAGCGCAGACACCCAGCCGCCGGGGCAGGGACCAGGGTGCGCGTTAGGGGAGCGGGGCTACCTGCTGGCTTCTATTTATTTATTCTTTTTCAAAGGGAGGGTCCGGTGCTACACATCTTGCTCGCGTTTGGAATGCCATCCTGCCTGCCCTGTGTAAATGCCAGATGAGAAGGAAAAGCTCCTCCAGGACTCTGAGCCTTCTCTGGAACGAGTCCCCAGGGCCATTCCCTGTGCGTTTTGCCTGGAACTCGGATCCCTGGAAGCCACGCAAGGGCTTTCAGGGACTGGGGAAAAGTTTGTGCGTACGCGGAGGGGGAGATAGGAAACTCGCGAACCCATACAGTGGGTCAGAAATGAAATATACTCGGTGTAAGTCTGTCCCTGGGGACCAGTCCCCTGGGCGCACAGATTCTCCCATGGAGTTAATTTGTTTGCAACCGGAATCTAGGAAAAGAGGACTTCTCTGTCGATCAGCGGGGACCTATGTCAGCTAAGTACGGACCAGGAGTCTGCGCCTTGCTTAGAAAGCCCAAGAAATGGGTTCAGTGAGATTGACTTCTCCTGATGTCTTCTTATGCCAATGGATTTCTGGGGGCAAGCCAGGGCACCGCTTCTCAGGGTGTAGGCCACCCTCATACAACTAACACTTAAACTTTCAGGCTTTCTCCTTAACAGCAAACAAGCCTTCGTGCCCTTTCTTTGCCATTGGGACCCAGGCTTATTTCTTCCTGAAAACCTGGCGCTCCAGAGCCAGTTTCCCAAAGCATCTTTATAAGAAAGCAAATACCCCACCCTTCTTCCAACGGTCTTCCAGGCCACTCCACCCCTCTGGAACCTTGGCAGGGAAGCAAGCAGAGGCGGGGAGCTGGCCCCACTTCAGTAAACTCCTTACGATAAGAGGATTCAGCGCAGCGCTGGTGAAATAACTTTTGTGAAGTTCCCACGTGCAAGCACTGGAGTGAGCCCAGCATAAAATGAAGACGCCGCCATACTCCCTAGCAACCATTCATTCAGTCCACATATTCCTAAAGCCAAATGCTGTGCTTAAACGTTGCAGCCCATCAGTGACCTAGACAGAGGTGGATCTTGCCCATTTCAATTGCGTAAACAGACCAGACACAGACTGTCTGCTGACAGTGAGAGGCACAGTCGGGGCAGAAGTGGTTTTAGGAAATGAATGTATATATGCCAGCAGCAGCGTTTGTGTCCAGATTAGGGGGGTTTTGTTCTTCTATATGGTAAAGGAACTGCTTCTCAGAAGGCATCTATTTTCTCATTATATGCATAGTTATTGAATTCCTAAGGTGTGAACAACAACAAAACAGTAGATAAAAAGTAAATCTCCCTTTGATCTTAGACTCCCAGTAAGTCAAAGTTGGGAGGTCAAAATCTTTAGAGACTTTTTTTTAAAGGATCTCAGGCGCGTTTTCCAACTTGAATTGGTAAAGAATAAAGGGTAATATATTAAAAACCAGACAGAAAAATAAGAACGGAGACCAGAGGAGTTCGAAATAGGAAAGTGTTCCTATGGAGGACTGCAAATGGCTTGTCTGCTAGGACATTTGAGCCACAACGTTGATCTGCAAAAGGCAACACTGCGCTTGGTGGGGTGGGGAGGAAGAAAGAAAGGAGCCCACATCGGCGTGCCAGGGAGCAGTGCTAGGAAACATTAGCCGAATTAAATCTTCAAGCGACCCTCAAAATAGGTGCAGATCACCCCAACTTAACATTCGAGAATCAAGGCTCGAGGCTCAAGGGCTACACCGCCAGAATTGGAACAAGGCCCTGGTGGGGAACACGGTAACAGCATTTCAGGATTGGAAGGGAACTCTAGCCCAGCCATATGCTCTATACCTTATAGAGGGTTTCAATCTAGTTCAGTAGCCACATTTCTGTTTATAAATGGGCGGGGAAACTAAGCCCCCCCCCCCAAGTTTACCTGACTTGTCCAATATCTCACACTTTAAGAGGCAGAGGAATTTTTTTCTACCTCAACATGGTAGGTAAAGAGTGAGCTTCTATTCTTTGAACAATGAGGTAACAGAAGGAAACAAGAATTTGAAGGTTAATGAATGGGGCAGTTAAGTGTAGGGTGTAAAGCGAGTAGAAAGACCTAAAGAAGGGAGGCCCGCTAAGAAGATGCCGCCGTAAACCAGCCATGAGGTGATGAAGGCTTCCATTACTAGCGATGTGCTCTAGCTACCAGAGAGCAAAGTGGGCGTTGAGAAAACCAGAGAGAGGAAGGAGAGCATTACTTATACTATATAATATGGGAAGATGGCACCACCTTAGAGCATCTTCACACCAGGGGTCCACCTCCAGATCCTTGTGTCTGACACCAGGTTCCAATGTTAGCAAATAGGCTGGTTTTGTAGGCTGTTCATTGTTTGCTTACAAATCTACAGACTCTTAAACTACTTTCCAAATAATATACATCATTGAGAGGTTAAGAAATGAATAAATGAGGTAGAAGAAAGTATTGTCATTATCTACTGAAGATGAAATTTCCTTGGTGCTGCAAAAAATATAGGGTGGATGCTTTAAAACAGACAGCTTTAGTTAACAGCTTAATTATCTCACTGTGACACAAGGACTAAGAAATGTCACATTCTTCAGGACACATGGAATATCAGGATACCCCAATACCCACTGAAGGCTCTTCATCTCACCCTTGTCCCAGTCTTGCCAGAGCCTCTGCTCTGGACCACAAGCCTTTTTATCTGAGACTGGCATCAGGAGATGTGTTTTAGCATCATGAGTCAGGCCTAGGAAAGAATCGTTCCATCGAAGCATTACAATGCCTTATTCTGAGGCTAACTCTGAGGCTAACTGTTGATCACAGCAACACTGCTACTCCATTGACCACTCACTCTGTCCCGAACCTTACTTTAGCTCCTTTTCATCCAGAATATTTTGTTTTTTCAGAGCCCATAATTTCAGTAACACTCTTTCAAATACCCTACACTCCCCTATGCCTTGATCTTTTCTCAACACTACAATTCAAAAAACCGTTATCTGCTTTCTCAGTGCCCACCCTACAGGAGCCAAATGCTGCAGGGGAAGCCACACAACAGGCTAGATAAGTGTCACCATGCATAATTTTTCACCAACCTCAAGTGGGCTCTCAATACTGACCACCAATCTTCCTGGTCCATTCGCTCATCCTGTTCTTGGCCCTCTACAATGATTATTTCAAGCCTTCTTCACCATCTCCAGACCTCCATCTCCTCCACCACCCTTTCAACAAATATGCAGAAGTCATGCTTTTCAGAGAAGACCTTATCAGTTGAATGGGAACAACTACTACTTTACCTTTTCCACCAAATCTGCTTATATCCACAACCATCTTCCCCTTTTGTTTTATAAGGCTAGTCCCTCCACTTGCTCTGTATCTAATTTCCTCTTGCCTTCATCTAGTAGGAAAACTTAGAATTTTCTCTTTTCTCTGCTGTATTGTCCACAACTCCCTATAAACTCTATCCTATCTTTCAATGTTCAAACATGCTCTGGCCTCTCCCAGGTATACATAAACAAAGAAATTAATATCTCTCCTTCAACATCGACATCGTCTTTCCCTCACAGACATAATTCCTGAAGGTTTTATTTATACTCCCTATTGCCATTCTCCCTTCCTAATTAACCCTCAACACATTCCACTCAGAATTTGGCCATCATCACTCGCCAGCAATAGAGCCTGCTCCAGCCACCGTTACCTCCCTGCTGTCCTGTCCAATGAACATCGGCGGGTTCTCTTCCTACTTGTCCTACCCAGCAAAGCCACGTGACATAGGCCATTACTCCTTCCTTCGTGGCTGTTCCTCAGACACTGGCGTGCCGCTCCTGGGAACACTACTTTTGAACCTGCTGTCCCTCCCCGCCCCCCCCCCCACCCCGGTCTCCTTATCTAGTTAACTGCTGAGGTTCTCCCATATCTGAGTTGGGTTCCTTGTTTATATATATTTCTTATATACCTGTATTATTTTCCTTCAGAGACTTGAATCCAATTTGTAATCCTATTTTTATTAATGTGATTGATTCACCAATTTGTCTTTCCCTCTCCCGCGAGGCTGTAAATTCTGTAGGAGCAGTTCACCATTATGGCTCCAACACCTTCCCACTCCAAATGTCTAGCACATCGTGTTTGACAAAAGAAAAATTGTTGAATTAATCAATAGATGAATTTGTACCGTACTTTATATCTTTCACTGAGCTGACCCAGACACTCAACCATCAAGTAAGGCACAAACTTTAAGCTCTTTGAGGACAGATTATTATATGTTATTGACCTTTATCCAAGTTTGACAAAAGTCCTAGGAACATAAAAGGCACTAAAGGAAAAAATAAATGACTGGTTGACTGATTAAATGAATGGCGAGAATCCACTAATAGAATGGGAAACTCCCTACTCATGTATATTCCTAGTCAAACTCCAAATAAATATTAATAAGTCATATAGTTCTTGAACGGATAATAAAACATTACAACAATGCTTCCTTCTTCTAAAAATATAATGAAGTTTAGTATAGAACCAATTATGTTCCTCATTAACATTTAAAGTTTCTACAATAAGGAGAAATCAAAAAGTAAATAATATAAATAATATATACAGAACATTTATCACAATACAAATTATACTCTTCACTAAATACATACAAACAAGAGGATGAGGAGAGATGCACAGCCTGTTACCCAGAGTTAAGATTTATCTAAATTATTTCTAGTTAGTATATTGTGTACATTATAAAATGGTCAGCAAGAAAGGAACTTTCTAATAATTGGCTCAAATCCGGCTTCATTTTCCTCTTGGTCTTTAACTAGATGGGAATGCCCTTCTTGTCAGCCTTTATTTGCCTCAGTAGACAAGCAAAACACAGAGCAAAGCTGTTCAGTTGAGCAAAAGTTTCATTTTTGACAAGCTGAATGTCACAAACTTTGTTCAAAGAAAATATACATACCTGAATTATACAGTTAAAAGTCTGCTCGCTTGAGTGAAGTTGTTTCAAAAATATCCCAGTCCGTAGAGACATGTGGCTTCAACTATTACAAACTGTTAAATTATGTGCATAATAAAAAATGATAGGAAACATAAAGTAGTATGTTTATATCTCACAGAAATGACTCAAAGCCATATTTCAAGAAAGTCGACACTGGAAACCAACATTTTTACTTATTCTCTGCCCCAATTTAATCTCTGTCCTAATTTTATCTTTTCTATGAACATACAGATTTTTCTTTAGATTTAGCTACTATATTTCTGGATTTTTAAGTTAGAAGCATTAAGATTAGGTGAAACTGGGTGAACACAGTTATATAAATTAACGTTCAGATCAAAATAGTTAAAATTACCTCTCCTTCCTTCTAAGGGGAACACTCAGTGTCTCGTGAGGGTTGTAACCTATCAGCAGACTTATCTTTCCATTCTATAGCATGGAGTTACTGAGGAGTGTTTGAGGTCACACTGATTTCCTGGCATACATCTACTGCATTCATGATAGTGTGTTACTAATGCGCATACTTAATCTCTTGATGTTGGCTTGCGGGAGTCTCAAATATAAAATGTGACAGCATTTGTTTTTCTTACCACATAAAAAATGACATCACAAACTGTTAAGAGGTTAAACCATATATTATGGCTTCATTTCAGAGTCACCGTTTGCGTCATATGACTGCCCAAGAGGGACCGAATCTAACACACTTAACATTCCTGAGTTTAATAACATATATAAGCTCCTCTGGGTGAGGCCCATTGGGTGTGGTTTTATCACACAGAAAATCTTATATAATAATAACCTTTTCAAAAAATTGTCGTTCTTTCTCCATGTGTTGAAGGATTTGTCCAAATAATACAGCAAAGGGCAACAGTGATTATAAAGGAATCAAAAAATTACCCTAAGAAACAGATATTAATTTCATTCATCATCTCTGGAGACCTCAGAAACTGTTTACCTGAACTTGGCAACAATTTTTCATAAGTCAGTTAGTCTGTCAACAATCATATTCAGTTTCCATTTTGTTTTAGCCATTCTGAAATATGTAAAAGAAAAGATATGATCCCTGTTCTTTCAAAATACACAATTAAGTTTTGCAAAATGTGTTTATGAAAGAAATTTGTATCTCTAAAATAGTTGTTCTCTATTATTTCATAAGTCCTTTGAAAGCATGGTATCCTGTTGCAGACATTTTTGTATCCCTACCACCTGCCACACAGTAGGTGCTCAATAAATGTTTGCTGAACTGCATTGAACACATTCTAATGCAAACCACATCAATGAGCATTATGAGAAGCAAACACTGATTCTGTACTTATAATTAGCTTCCTAAAGCTCCTATCAGAGTATTTCAATAATCAGAATCCTTATGTCTCTAAAGTGCTGATATAGCAGGCTCTGAAATATAATTTATTACACAGAAAGTACTTGTGATTTACTAGGTAGTTCTCAGTCGGTTAATTCAATATTTTATTACAGGAGTTTGCTCTCACACTGAATGATGCCCTTTTGAATTCCAAGTGCTTCATGTGTTTGGGTGTGCTTCTGCTTCATCACATTGTCACCCGACAGCCATGTTCTCTCTGCTCCCAGGCACTGCAGGCACCGTAGAAAGCTGGCGGATCAAGTGCAGTACTTACTCTGTATTCAGGACCTCAGGTTCCTTGTCTCTGTCACAAAGCTTCCAAAGTAAGTCCCGAGAGCTGGGTTTCCAAGTCTTATAAAATCACTTGAGCAAACACAAGAAAAGCACAGTGCTGTCATCGATGGACTAAGCAACATTCTACTTTCCTGTCGTTACCTATGACTAGATATCAAGAGTTTCTGTTAGAACCACCTTTTATTTTTTATTTGATATCAGTGTCCAAACAAAAGGAAAACAGACTCCTTTCTCTGGTACTAAGTCATCATCCTCAGTTTCCCTAGAGGTATCTACAGAAGGCTGTGGGATAAGTTATACTTCTATTTGGTTCATTTGGAAAAAGGATAACCAATGTATGTGTGGACACAATTCCTTTCAGTTCACTAGAAAAAAAAACAACAGAAAACAACCCTGAATCTTTGGATATCTCTGGAAATCACACAATGAGAATAAACACATGGGAACACAGAATTCTGTTTGCTTCTCATTTACAACTTAATAAAAACAATTCCTTATAGCAAAATTAAAACAAATTGTGATGGAAAACATAATTTGAAAGTAACTCTTACTTTTGACTCCCCAATTAATGACCGATTTTTCTTTTTTTTACCTGTTCTACTGCTCAGTGTATTAATATCTCTTGTTCTTCCTGTTCTGAGATACAACTGTTGACGATCTTGCCGTCCACTGGGGAGGCTGTAAACCAGGTTTGAAGAATGGCTTACAGGTTTGTTTTTTCCTGGACTTGAAAAAAAAAAAAAGTACTGGTGAATTTGAAATTCAACCAAATCAACAAAATTTTTGGCAACAATAAAATGAACATGTTTTAGAAGATACTGCTGATTTTTGCTCATAAAATTAAATGAACTAAAGCTTGTAGAAAGTGCTTTGTAAGTAGTGCGAAGCCCTACTAAAAGCACTTTTATTCTTTAGTGGTGTGTTGCTATGTCCCAGGAGAATTTGAGGTGGTTTACTAAGATATATGTTTAAAATGATACTTCAAGATTTCTAATTAAAGGTTAGGTGAGAACATTAACATTCTCTGGGAGTAAGAGACGGGGCGGGCATTATTGGGATAGTTCAGGTTCTACTTTGCGTTTCCATATTGTTTGAGTGTTGTTACTTGGAGCATGAATTGACTTCATAATTGAATTAAACAATACTGATATTTCCATTTGGGGAAAAAATTTGGATGGAAAAGAAAAACAAGGATATGGCTTTAAAATGGAGCCAGAGATGAAGTTAATACAAATGTACATTCCATAACGAGCTATAGTCACAGATTTGGCTCACAACTTTCAAGCAGTCATGAAACCTGATAAATTACAGTGCCCATATGTTGGGAAAAAAATCAGACTAGTTGCATAGACAAAGCACTACAGGTCTTGAGAAAAATTACATATGCCCTTTGGTTTATTAGCACATAGTTATTAGCAGAAAATGATACAGTAATATAATTAATAAAGGAAACTATAATTGTGATTCCTAGTGTCTACCTCTTGTAGCAAAGTTTTTGAAATTTGCTGCAAGATTCAAGAATTTTGCTACATGTATTTTCTTCTTTATATTGTGTATTCAAACTTTTCAAAGGGATACAAGAAGAAACTCAGAATTGAAGTTTGGAAAAGATAAATAAGAAACACAAACTGTTACCTTCAGCAAAGGGCAGGTAATGGAGGGGCGGGAGAGTCACGTCCTAGGACTTCATCTGGGACTCCCACTGTGTTCAGCATTACAGGGGTGGTATGGGGACCCCACAGCTGACCTGAATCAGAATCAAGGGGTGGGTAATTGTAGCGGCTGTAACAGATAAAACCCCAAATCTCAACAGCATAACACAACAGCTATTTAAGATAAATAGGCAAACGTTGGTTAATACCATGGTGACTAAAATATGTGAAAAATCCTCTCAGAAGTTTACGGGAACTTTGAGAAAAATAAACATTGTTATAAAGAGCAAGGGATGATGATGTCATTTAAAGTTAAAAGACTGAAATAGTCCTAAGTTAACAACAGCCTAAAGGAGATTCTCCAAGAATCATCATTTGACCTCTTCTTCCCCACACCGGGGCTGGGCATCTTCCCCGGTGCTCCCGCTCAACTTACATTTCCCCTCCTACGCCAGCCCTGTTACAGCACCCATCGCACACTCTGTTGTGATTGTTTGTTTTCTCCTTTTACTCCCAACTAGGCTATCAGCCCCCAAGAAGCAAAAACTGTATCTTCTCACACTTGCATCCCCAGGGCTAATTAACACAGTGCCTGGCCACATACTAGGTGCTTATTCATATTCGTTGAAGCAGAGATCAAGTGAAGGAGCAATGGAGGGGAAAGCCCAAGAACTCAGAAAGCTCTTAAACCTTAGAAGATAAAGACTGCTACAGTCTTTTAATTGTAAAAATTAAAAAGTTTAATTGAAAGTAAATTAATTAGAAAGTAAATAAAGAAATGTGCTGTCTAAATTTTTCACTTAAGTACCTTTATGCCGGGGAAAAAAGGAACGGGCTGGATTTCATTTTTGATTTTAATCTTTTATATTACTTACCACTATGTGAGGATAACTTTAAAATGCAGTGAAGGAACATATTAGAGTTAAACTCCCAATCTTTATTTAACTCTAATATATAAAAGCTTCACTTTGGGAGTAAATGCTATTTGTGTCTGATTTCATCCTCTTTCAAAAGGGTAAAAAAAAAAAAAGAAAAAGAAATTTGTGAGCAAATATACAGAGCAAACAGCACCTCCTGAAACATTTGTGCCTCAGATACTGCTACTTAGAGGACATGAATGTATTCATCGAGCTACATGTGCAAATTATACTGTTGGCTGTGCAAACAAAGGCACATTACTTTAGCCATTGATGGAGCCATTTTTGGAATCTTTTCAAAGTCTAAACAGTCTTATCAGAGATTATAAATCTCCTTACTAACAGTCATCTTAAGTGTATTCTAAACTTATTTGAGAAAATAAGGTATGAGGCTTATAGAGATACTTATAAAAGGGGAAAGCTGTAAATTATTTCAGGAATTTGTTCATTTAAGCAACATTTGCACTTTCCTGAATATTTCCACATACATTTTAACAGGACTCCATTTCTTCTTGGGCTCAGTCCTTAAGATCACAAATAAAATTAATACACAAACTAAGCAAAATCTCCAAAAAAATGACTATTAATTATAACCTGCACCATATGAACATCTGACATATTCAAAACTTCAGCCCTTATTGACCTAGGTAAGAGCAATGTTTATTCTAATATACATATATTTAGGATGCAGCATTATTTGTTATGGACTGATAAAAGTTTCATGAAAGTGTAAATACATTTGGCAACTGTACATTTACATTTCTGTAAGTGATTTTACTTGATCCACTTTATCTCTCAGACTTCATGAGAGGTTATGTATCTCTTGTTATTATTCTTCTAGTTTTACAACAAATAAACTACACTCCCAATTACGTTCTGTGTTTTTACCCACTGATTAAATTCTGAATTAAGCTACATTTCAATAATTTTCTTTCCCTCTGCATTTTTGTGCCTCTGAAATTCTAACAGCAAAGAATCCTAACTTGATATCAGTGGTGAACTTGGATTGATTATGCAGTTGATGGACGGATAGGCAATGACACTTGCTCCTGGTCCTTGTTCAAGTGAAGAACTCTGTCTATCAGGGTGGAGATTTGGGAAAATGTTGGACTCGAAGGCTAAAATAGAGTTCAGAATTATTTGAAAATTTACATCAGCCAGTTCCCTTGTAATCAGAGATAATTAAAAGTTCACAGTGGAAAGTCTGCAAATACTTTCACATGTGAATAAATTCTTAGTGCTTCTTAAGGTGTGGTGTGTGGACTAGCTGTAGCAAAGTCCCCTGAGGTTCCTGCTAAAAGTGCACATTACCAGGTCCTGTCTAATACCCGCAAATCCCAATCTTTGTGTTTTTTAACAACCTATCAGAATTAATAATTTAGATGAAAATGAATTATTCAGTCAAAATAGATCATAGATTCTTCTATCCCTCCCAAAATATTTCAATCTAATACAGATTCTGCCAAAAGGCACCAGGGGGCTCACTGTTGGGGACTCCTCTGCATGATGACCTGGTCTCCCCTAGTGTCACCTGCATTCCTCTAAGCTCTTAGACAGGGATCTGAAATGGACTTTCCAGGAGAGGGTGTGAAGCTGAAACCTCGCTTCGTTCTCAAATTAGGGTGACTGTCCATAGGAAATCCTTCACATTGTGGAATTACATTCCGGTTTCTGAAAGTTTGGAACTTATCAGAGTTGACTAGCAAGATGGAGAGTTAGAAAATGAAGAGGATCTGAACCATGAAGGATTCAGCTAGTTGTTTCGGGCCCAGCGCCTAGCTTGAAATGTTTTATGACTTGGCGAGATTCCCACTACATGTCACTCCTTACAGCTTGCATTTCCTAGTCCCTTCATACATTGCTTCTCTAAGGCCTCATATTCCCTCTCCCATTCGGTACTAAAGACAGAGTTTACAGGGACTAAAGGAATTCCTTCCCTGTATCTAAGAATGAAGGGAAATTGCTAGGATCCATGAAGTGTTTCCTATATTAATTTATTGTTGGTTCCTATTGATTTCTAAGTTGGAAATTTTAGAAACTCCTGAGAGCAGAATACTACCTGTCCAGGTGATCCCCCCCACCCCACCCCACTTCCGTTAGGCCTGTAAAACAGGGCTGGGAGGGCAAACAGACAGCATCCATGGCCAGGAAGGGAACTTAAATGAGTGACTACTAAGAGATTTTAAGATAGGAAGTGGTAGAAACTGTGACAAAGTAGACAATAAATGTCCAACCTGCATGAATTTTTAAAAATCGTACAAACCAAATAAAACAGTAGGTTTTAAATATTGATGGTATGGGTCCCTGAAAAAGTTACCCTGAACTTTCCTTTAAACACCTACAATGCTTCAGAAAGGGGTGGGAACATGAAAACCAACAACTATGGTAAAAAATAGTACTATCATTCAGACAGGACTATCACCAGAATTTGAAAAGAATTCCCCCCTCTTAGAAGATTGATGGAATGAGATGGAAGAATAATTAAGCTATACCTACCTAGCCGTCAGTAAGAGATCTTCTTTTTTTCTGTTTTCCACTGTCCACTATAAAGCACATTCAAACACAAAACCGAGTAATTATACTTGCCCCACGTGATTGTTATTTTTTGTGGAAAGGAGAACAGGGCACGTCTGATTCCCCTTACATACTTCTCTACTAAGCAAAAAGCTACGACTCCCGGAAAGCACCTGGGAAGGAAGTAGAAGCAGGAGCATTGAGAAAGGCGCTATCTACGGTGCAGGAAGAGCTTCCACAGAAATCCACCCTCAGGCGCTCCATGGGTTGCACGCAGTGGAGGGCGAGAAACTTCCACATCACTTCTAGAGGGACTGTAAAGGGGTTAGGAACAGTGTATTTCAAACTGCCTAATATTCCAACCTATGAATGGTATCATAATTATTTAACCTACTTCCCATTCTAGGATAGTTACTTACAATACTTTTTTTGATTTTTCTATGATAAACAGCCTGCGATGGATAGCTTTATACCTAAACATTTTTCCAAATCCTTTTTCAATAGTTAAATTCCTTTAAAGGTAATTCTCTCTAATTCTTTTTTTTCCTTAATACGTAGGCACAGTCCTTTCATTATATCCCAGTGCATTATTTCACTGATTTACATTGTGAAATAATTGTTCAGCCTTTTACTAATGTGTGGTTTCCTCAAGGGATAAAAGATGATGGTTTTTATGGCTTTGGATTACAGGCAGCTAACACAGTGCCTCAAATACCCAGACAGACAATGACGATTCGCTGAATGAATGGGTGAATGAATGGGAGTGAAGTTTGGCAATGAGAGTTAGTGAGTCCTGATGGCCAAATTTATTAGTTAAGACATGGCATTTTACAATAAACCATCTATGAAAGGTCTGGAGCTCAGAAACAGTTTACGAGGAATAGCTGGAGGAGCAGTGAGTGCTCTGTGTTTTGAGGTCGGTGGAGCTGGGTGTGAGGATGAGGGCCTGGATGCGCCTCGAGTCACTTTAACAATCAGCATTGCCTAAGTTGTCCAACTGTGGAGACTTTAATTCTAAAAACTGACATTTTACATAATTAAATATCAGATTCCATAATGAAGCCTTTTGGATTCCCTGTAAAGAATAGGAAAAAAAAATTTATTCTCATAAAAGAGAACGTAAGTCCAAAGTGCCTGTCCCACTTCTACTTGGATAGCTAGGTTATTTACTTGTAAAGTTTAATGGATTGTGCCATTGCGGACCTAGCAAGATTCGAGGAGTCTTTAAATCTGTCTTCTTCTGCTATTTTCTTATCTGGGTATTTTTTGCGACATTTGGAAAATCTTCAGCTTTCTCTTGCATCAGTGTTTGTTTGTTAAATGGAGATCATAATTTCTACACCCTCACGGGAATAGTATGAAAATTAATGGAAAAATAATAGGAAAGCACTGGGTTCTGGGGCATTTTGATCCAATGATTCCATTTGGACACTGTGGATTACTATCATTGTATCTCATGATATATGAACAAATTTTAATGTATTTTAATATGGTTGTTAACCTGCAGAATAACCTGTGGCCTACACAGGACATACTTTTTTTTTTTTTTTAAACAAATAGCAAGATACAATGAAGAACAGCCCTCAGTCATCCATGAAATGTGTCGGAGTGTGATGGCAATGGGGGGAGAATCACTGATAATCTTCATGGGTCTATTTGTGAACATTTCATCCCAGCCAGTAGTTCCTGGAAGTTTGTATTGTTTTTCGCCTCTGCTAAAGCAATGGCTATAGTGTGGTATGAGTGCACTTTAGAGAGTTCTTAAAATCCTCTAACCACTTTGTTGACTGAAGCTTTGATTATTTGAACTGAATCTGTTTCTGGTCACCCTGAATTATTTTTAATCTTAAAAATACTGCCCTGTCTCTGTGACTAAATAAAATTTTTAATTTTTTAAGAGCATGGGCACAACACTGACATTCACTAAAAAGAAATAATTATTTTATAATGTTCATTCAATTAAAACTAAGCACACCTTCATGTGAAACAGACCATAATTTCTCTCCATGTGCACAATGGAAGAAGCCAGAATTCAGTCAAAGTGAAGACATGCATGTAACAGTCACACAACGATGACATTGTAAAAGGAATAAAATCATACTTATTAAGCAATTCCATCAGGATTAGCATTACTAGTAACCTGGGCAGGAATTTTTAATACCCAAATAGTTGGCACTCTGAAGTTCTCAAACGGAAGACAGCTTTGTATTACAGGCAGATTTACAGCCATCCCCTGGGCTTTAGGACCAAAACTCCCACTAAAATCTTTATATGTCATTTTATCAGATCACATTTTTAATTCACACCTTACTTCTACACCTGTCTATAGTTCAGAAAAGGCTCTTTTTAGTAAACAGTAAATATTTTAATATCTATTTTATAGCTTAAAGAAATTATTAAATTGTATTATTTTCTTTCGAGGATAATTTAGAAGAAAGTTGAATTTTATTTGCTTGATTAAACCATTCTAAATGACAATCAATATTTCTTTCATAAATCAAGGGATATTTACATTGTTTAAAAAGCCTCTAGCTGGTGAAGAAATGACTTGCTAGGGAAAAGATGTAAGTATATTATTTAAGCAAATATGATAGTTTAAAAGAATAGAAACCTAACATATCAGGTGGAAAAGGGAAAACCATACTGCATTGGCTTTTTTCGTAATTAATATGCCATAGTTTGCATTGCAGAGAAGCTATTAATTACCTGGAAAAGATTATTTACCAACATCTTTAATATAAACTGCATTGTGAAAGAGAAGAAAAGCAACAAATATAGCCCTGACCAGTGTAGCTCAGTTAGTTGAGCATCGTCCTACAAAGTAAAATTCCCAGTCGGGACATATGCCTGGGTTGCAGGCCTATTCTCCGGTTGGGGGTGTGCGAGAGGCAGCCAATTGATGTTTCTCTCCCTCTTTTTTCCCTCCCTTTCCCTGTCTCTAAAAATAAATAAATAAAATCTTTAAAAAAAGGAAGAAAGGTGATAAATATATCTCTACATGTGAAATGATAATTGTAAACCTAGAAAATTGGCCTTAAAAACTGATACATCTTGGATCACTTAAGTCCTTTTTACACCAGGAAAAACTTTCCAACATCTCAAACTTCATTGTAATGACATCTATTTGTTGTGCTGAAACTTTGAACTTGTGATCCATCCAGCTATCTAAAATGTGAGATGAGCTCTAAACACCCCCATTTTCCATGTCACATATATTTTGGATAGTTTCCAGCTTTGTTTGCCATTGATTAGTAAGGCGGTCTATATTTGACCTAGGACATGGTCTCATCACGGCCCCATTTTCATGTCTGTCTTGATTAGGACTAGAATTTATATTTCAGCATTTGGAGTGCTGAAATCACCTCTTCCTTGCCAAAAAGAGAGAGTGAGAGTGCAAGAGAACATCAAGAGAACAACGTTATGTCTTGGAGTTCAACCCTCATAACCTTACATCAGCAGAAATGGCATCAGCAATACCATTAGTGATGTTTTAATAGCATTAAATGTCTCTGAAACACCATGTAATTTGATACAACAAATATTTCTCAATTCAACAAAGCATGTTTTCTCAATTCCTGCTTTTAACAGGTATCACAGTCACGACATTTTTTGGGGAAAAAAAACAGTAGTTTCAGTTCTGCTTTTAATGCAAATTTATCAAATACTTCTCGATGATATTAATTACATAAGCACCTACTTATGTATGCCAGACACTGTGGTAAGCCCTGAGCATTGAGGGATAATTCAGTTAAAGTCCTGGCCCTGATGGGACTTACATCCTAACAGAGGAGACAGGTGATAAACAAATAAGGAAACTAATAGAGAACAGGGCACACACAGCACTGTAAGGGGTGTTAGGTGCACGGAAGACAAACAGGCAGTGAGGGGAGAAGAAAGGGGTAGGCTATTTTAGATAGGCAATCAGGGAGGGCTGCCAGAGGAGGTGACATTTGGGCCGAAATCTTAACAAAGCGAGGGGAGGAGCCATGGAAGATATGGAGAGGAGTATTCTAGGCAAAGGGAAAAATAAGTATAAAGGCCCCGTAATGCAACTTTGCTTGGCATCACAATGGGAAAGCAGAAAGATCCGTGTAGCTGGAGGATGATGGCAGGAGATGAGATCAGAGATAATCAGGGACCAACTCATGTAAGGAGTTTGGATTTTATCCTTGAGTATCATAAGAAGTCACTGATAGACCCTTCGCGGAGTGACATGCCTCATTACAATAAAACACTGTGACTGCAGAGCTAACTGCATGGAATGCGGAGAGCAGGCAGAGGCTACTGTAAGGGTCCGTGCAAAAGATGGAGGTGGCTTGGACCAGGGTGCCTGCAGGGGAGGTAGTGAGAGATAGTGAAGTGCAGGATATATTTTGATGACAGAGGCTATAGGGTTTGTTGGTGAACTGTATGTGGGGTCTAGCCAAAGAGAGGCATTAAGGATCCTTCTAGATTTTAGCCCTGAGAAACTTACTGAGAGGAGGAAAGGAAAATTCCGGATGGTGGAAAGAAATCAAGAGTTCTTTTTGGATGCGTGACGTGTGAGATTCTTCTTCCACACGGATGTAGAGAACTGAACTTGGCAGTTGGTGCATGCATTTTCTACTGCTGTGTAACGACTTACCACAACTTAACACCTTAAAACAATACCCATTTATTATCTCCCAGTTACTATCATTCAGAATTACAGGTATGGATTAGCTGGGGTCTCACCAGGATGAAATTAAGGTGTTGGCTAGGGCTGCAGTTCTCATCTGAGGGTCAGGATCCTCTAGCAAACTCACTGGTTGTTGGCAGAATTTACTTCCTTGCAGCTGTATGACTGAGGTCCTTGTTTTCTCACTGGCTGTCAGACAGGGACTGCTCTCAGCTCCTAGCGGCTGCTCTCAGTTCCTGGCCATGCGGCTCCCATGCGGGGTTCACACCACAGCCGTTTGCTTTCTTCCAGGTCAGCAGGAGCAAATCTCTCCGATGCTTCGCCTTCTTTCAAAGGCTCACCTGATTAGGTCAGACACACTCAAGGTAAGCTCCCTTTTGATTATATCAAAGTCAGCTGATTAGTAAGTAACCTATGAACAGGAGTGATATCACATCACATGCATGGGGTCCATCCACACGCAGGTGGAGGAGACTAGGATGGGTTGTGTACTCCAGGGACAGGAAAGCTGGGGGCCACCTTAGAATCCTGCCTACCGCCGTTGGATATATGATGGATATATGAGGCTTGAGCTTAGTGGCATCTCAGGCTATTAAAGCCATGGGAATATATAAAATTACATAGAGAGACATTATAAATGACAAAAAAATGATATTAACTTAAAAATAATTATATACTGCAGTGGGAAAAAGTAGGTTTACATTTGTTTTATGAAAAATAATACAATAATTAATAAATAATACTACAAAAATAAACTGTTTCACATACTAACAACTGTAAACCTACTTTTGCCAACTCCTGTATAATACTTCCCTAAGTGCATTCTATTTGTCGGGTGCCAATTTCAGTGCTTTACACATATTACTCTTTTAACTCTCACAACAGTGCTGTCAAAGAACCTACAGTCCCCATTTCACACAAATGATCACACTGAGGCAGAGAGAAGTTGATTCACTTGTCCAAACTCATGCTACTATTTAAGTGGTGGAGGCAGTATTTGAACCCAGCCACTCTGGTTCAAGAATCTGTACCCTTAGTCACTATCCAATACTGCATCTTCCATTCCAAGGGATAGAGGAACAGAAATGAGACCTAAAGCTCCAACCTTCAAAACCAGAAATAAGAGGCGCTAATAAAGGAGATGGTGGAGAAGCTCTTAAGTAAGGGTCAATTCAGAAGCACATGGTCCTAAGAGCTAATGTAGAAACACCATGAGAAAAAAGAGAATGATCGACTGGGTCAAATATTAATACTTGGGGGAAAAAATATCCCATGTTTCTATTCATAAAGATGTACCCAAATAATTTCATCATTAATGCATTCGCTCAGTAAATAGATATTGTTCACTATGTGCCTGGGGATACAACAGTGACCAAGATAGGCAAGTCTTCCCTTACAGTGGAATTTACACTGTAAAAAGGCAAAAGGGATTGCCAAGAAACATGTAAATAAATGCTTATATAAACTTACTTCATAGAGCGCTAAGACAAAAATAAAACTATGGTAAATTTTGTATTAGGGATAAATAGGATTTACCCTCTAATATTTACTTCACTTTTTATATTAGCCTGCTAGGGCTGTCACAACAAAATACTGCATACTGGGTGGCTTAAACAACAGAAATTAATTTTCTCACAGCTGTGGAAGCTAAACATCCGTGATCAGGATGCCATCGGGGTGGGTGTCTGGCGAGCCCTCCCTTTCTGGCTGGTAGATAGCATTTTCTTGCTATGTCCTCACATGTTCCCCCTTTATGTGTAAATGGGGAAAGAGGGAGCTCTGGTGTCTCTTCCGCTTCTAATAAGGACATTAGTCTATCGTATTAGGGCCCAGCCTTATGACCTCATTTAATCTTAATTATCTCCCTAAGGGCCTTATCTCCAAAAACAATTATGGGGTGTTTGAATATAAATATATGAATGGGGGGGAGCCCATATAACTGTATGTTTGGCCCCTAAAAGAACTTCCCAACATAGGGGGATAATGAAGAAAAGTGAACCATTACATAGGAACCTTAGGGAAAAATAGCAAAACACAGATTCCCAGCTCTCCTCTACTATTAAAGAATATGGTTGGTTGGTCAAAATAACAAAACTCTCAAAGATACAAAAATATTATTAAGTGATACCAAAAATTTTGTGAAATGTTTGAATTTGAAGGAGCAAATTACTGTATCTTTAATTTTAAAAAACAACATTTTTTTTATTTATACACACTTACCTCGCAGTTAAACGTTTTTGTTTACCACTCCACACTAGTTAATTTCTAGATTCGAAAATCCTGGGGCTTTCCACGTTCACAGGTACTTCTACGTGACTAACTATCTCCCTTGGCCTTTAGATGGCCAAGTACAAGTCACGAGCCCAAGACTCAGCTACATCAGGGTAAGGCAGGGAGCCAAAGACATGCGGCCTCAAAGATGGACAGATACACAGAAGCCGGAGCTGGACTAACCCAATTCCCTCTTGCAGGAACTGTAAATGAGCTGTAGGAACTGAAGATGAAAGCAGGCACAGGAACTCTGAAATGGAGTGAAGGACGGCAGGTGTTGTGCTGTGCTCATTATGAATTAATAACCATAAGTATGCAGAATCTGAGTTAGAGAAATTGCATGGAGGAGAGAGGGAGGAGGCAAAGTCAGAAGTGAGAAGAAAATGAAGCAGTTTAGTGAGAATCAGACATGCGAGTTACCAAGAGTATAGTCAGTTTCCCAGAGGTCTTGGTGTAACCCAGGCATAGTGCAGCTTAACTCAAAAACAAGGGTGAGGGAGGATAGGAAGAGCAGTCAGGAAAAAAGAAATAAACAGCCTGACTAATTTTAAAAACCTGACTAAATGGTTGGATAATGACTCTTTTTTCATGCCCTACATCAACCTGATCAGAGAAGGAAGGTACATTACCACCCATCCTACTGGCCCCCTCCCATGTCTCTGTACACATTTAAAAAATAGGTTTGGCAGACACACACATAACCCCCAAATCTGTACCAGTGATTTCTTACTATAGTGTCAAATAACAAAACTGAACCCATACAGAGTTGGGAAAGTGACTAGTCTGGTGCTCTATTTTTCCTGCAAAGTGGGAACCTAGTTCCAGCCTTTCAGGGTGTCCCACAGGGCCACGCCCTGAGCAAGAGCTTCTCCCTTGGATCCGTTTCACAGTCCTTAGTCTTTTTCAACACTTAACTGTCCTAGGGAGCACACACCTTGTAAGCTGTAAGTCTGCTTACCCTCTATGCTCCATTTCCATTGCTGAAATAGGTATGTTTCTATTGCTGAGGATGGAGAGAAGACAGGCACTAAGGTGCTCTGGTCTCCAGATAAGATACCTAAAGAAAAATAGGACATTGTACCATGTGGTGCTAACCTCCTTCCTGCACAGCTTTGAAATACTATTGTACCAAAAAACTTCACTTCTTTCTCCAACTTGAAGTAAATAACAAAGAGTCCCCTTGATGGGGGTATCCAACTTGAACTCTAATGGCTTTGTGGATTCATTCCAATAAACATCTTTTTCATTAAAGTTAATGATAAAGCCTTTCTTTGCAACTAACACAAAAAGCCAGTATCCAGGTTATCATTAGTTCTGAGAGTACTGTGGTGTGAATTATTGAGATTTTATTTGTTCTCAAACAGCACTCAACTTCTGCTTGTACATTTACTATATGTTAAAAAGCATACTTAGACAACTGGATAATCCTATGCAAAAAAAAAATAAATGTATACCTCAACCTCACACCAAATACAAAACATAACTCAAAGGGGATTAAATACCTATGTCTAAAAGACAAAGCTATACAAGTATTAGGAGAACACACAGGTATAAGCCTGGGCGACCTGGATTTAGGCAGTGGTTTCTTAGCTCTGACAACTAAAGCATAAGCAGCCAAAGGAAAAAGTGCATACGCTGGACTTCATCAAAATTAAAAACTTCTGCGCTTCAAAGTGTACCATCAAGAAAGTGAAAAGGAAGCCCACAAATTGGGAGAAAATATTATTAAATTATATATCTGATAAGAAATGTGTACCCAGAATGTAAAAAGAACTCTTACAACTAAACAAAGGACAAATAACCCATTTTAAATATGGCCAAAGGATTTAAAAAGACATTTCTCCAAAGAAAATATACAAATGGTCAAAAAGCACGTGAAAAGATGCTCAACATTACTAGTAAACGGGAAAATGCAAATCAAAACCACGATGAGATACCACATCGGATACATACGTATGTCTAAATTTTGATGAGGATGTGGAAAATTTTGAACCATCATACACTGTGGGAATATAAAATGGGGAAGCGTCATTGGAAAGCACTTTAGCAGTTCCTCAGAAAGTTAAACATAGAATTACCATTTGACCTAGTAATTCCACTCCTAGGTATACGCCCATGGGGACTGAAAATATATGTGTGCGCAAAACTTACCCACAAATGCTCATAAAGGCATTATTCATAATGACCCCAAAGTGAGAACAACCAAAATTTCCATGAATTGATGGATGTTTACACACTGCGGTATATCCATATAACGTTATATTATTCAGCCCTAAAAAGGCACAAAGTATTGGCCCATGATTCAACACGGAAGAAACTTGAAAACATTATGCAAACTGAAAGAAACCGGACATGAAGGACCACATATCACATCATTTCAATTTTATAAAATGTCCGGGATAGGCATATCCACAGAGACAGAAAGTAAATTAGTGGTTCCTAGGGCCTGAAGGGGGAAGGAATGGAAAATGAGTGCTAATGGCTATGGGGTTTCTTCTTAAAATGATGAAAATATTCTAAAATTAGAGAGTGATAATGATGGCACAACATTGTGAATATACTAAAAACCACAGAATTGTACATTTTGAAAGCATAAATTTTATAACATGTGAATTTTACCTCAATAAATTTGTGCGTTTTTAAAAAAGCATTTTTAGACATAGTAATAGAGTGACATAATTACTTGGCCATATTTTAACCATTATACTGATCTTTTATTATTCAGTTAGTTATTCAACAATCATTAATCACGAGTCTGCTATTTATAGATAATCTTTTAGGTGCTGGGAATAGAGGGCTGAATATAACACAGTACTATTAAGGAACTAATAGACCAGTGGGGTTAATGTAAAAATTATCATATAGTTTTAATAGTATATGATCTGTGCCATAAGCCATAATGATATGGACTGAGGAGTGGCTAAGAATCTAATCTATAGAAAAAGGGTATCTTGAAATTAATTCCTTTGCCTGCCTTGCCTTACTTTTTGGAGGTCAAGCTGTCAAATGTCAGGAAATCGCAGAGAGAGAAGAGAAACAAGAAGCCCAGAAGCCGGCTTTTCCCAGATCTACACTGTCAATAGTTGGCGGTCATGAGGATATATATGCGTACAAACTGCTATTTTTAAGTCAAATAAGCACGCTGACTACTTCTGCCTCAGCTTTGCAAGCACTTTTAGCCAATAACCTTCACTTTCTGTCTGGATTTAAGTTGATATTTTGTCATCAAAACCAATACCCCATGGTTTCCTTGCAGTCATTCTATCTAAACAGTTGATGAAATAAGTGTAGCATATCCATCAAAGCAGCTTAGACATGTGTCCATTGATTTTATTGAAGGCAATAATAGATGTTTACCAAAAACCCTTACAGATCTCATCTGCTTATCATCATCCACCTAGAAATCCCAGTCCCACTATCACATCAGTCAGACGTACCTAATTCACTGAAGGATTCCCAGAAGGCTGCCTCAGTCTGAGTTGAGCCTGAGAGAAATCAATGAACTGCCCACAGCCTCTTTAAAAAGCTTATCCCACACGCATGGAGAAGCTATACCAGTACACCTTGGTTGTGCATGTTTCCTGAGGAACACTGACGATTAAATATCTGCGTGTAAAAATTACTCTGAAGTGGTCGGTAACCTTCACTGTAGTCATTTCCCCATTTATTTAACCTTAACAACATTTCCAAAGATTTAAACTATTTCCTGTGCTTGATGGTATGGCTTCCCACACCCGAATGACTTTACCTCATCGAATGAGAATGCACAATGGGGAATGGTCAGAATCTAACGAAGAACAGTTTTATTTCAGCACAGTTGTATGGGTGGCTATTTTTTTTCTCCCTCCTCTCTTTATTCCACAGGCTAAAAGAACAGCCCTTAAATGGCCATGTTCCAAGCAGATACATTCCCGGCAGAGCAGTGAGTCTTCTAGGTAAGAGGAATGAATGCCTTCTCTGACATTCCCAGTAGGTTCACGTTGGGCTACGTCATTACAGGACCTTCCTCTTCCCTGCAGGCTGACTGCATTCCAGCAGCAAGAGCTGCCTGCATACATCGAATTCAGAGACAAACACTGCGACATTTCCAGACTAAAGGCTGGGAAGAATGTGTATAATTGCCCTTTGTTTATAGAAGTTTTTGCTAATCTTTTATGACCCACTTGCCTTGGCCGGACTGATCTCATTAGACCTGAATCTCTGATGCTGCCTTTTCTAAGGTAATTTTGTGACCTATTTTGTCTTCAGGTTTTCTTTCCTCAATTCTGATGGAGGAAAAGAGGGTTGCTCCAGCTAACAATCCCACATGACCCGCAATAAAGAATTCTTTTAAGAAAGAAAATAGGACTGCACCTATTTCCGGAAACCCCATGTAAAGGCACACTCCTCAGCCCAGAGGGAATGCCTGCAAAATCTATGCTAGCACCAAAAAGCACATTAAAATCATTTCATACACGTGATATTAAAAATACAAAAGGAAAAGAAGGCTTCCCGTCACAACTTGCCAGAGCACCTGTAAGCCAGCTGCCTTGTGCCAAGTCACTGCAGCACATGTGGTCGTACGATAATGTAACTCACACTCCATATTCACTCCATCCTCATGAAAAAACAAACACGAATACCCCCACCAAGACTTTATCCTACTTTACCCTTCGTTACAGAGTTATATGGTACCATCTGTGCTGTGGGGACAATCTGGAATATTTTATTTTTGGTTGTTGTAACAGGTTATGTTTGTGTATATTCATAACATTCATAATCGGAATGAAAAATTATCTGAATAAATGCTTGAAAATTATATTCAAGTGCTATCTTCATCTTTTTGGTTAAGTTACAGGTTCCATACACTACTGAGTTATAAATGTTTTTAAGTGTAAGCTTTTATCTTATAATCTCCTTTCTTGCTAAATATATGGTTTTATATTCAAGTATCTATAGGTAATTAATGAAGCAATTCCATTCAGCTGTCAGCCATCTTGAATCTTTCTCTAGGTTTTCATTTATAATTAAAAGAATGTCCTCCAAACTTGTACATTCTGTCCTTATTAAATGCTCATCCCATTCCCACCTTGGATTTATTAGCCCCATAAACATAAAGCTCAAGTTCCTAGTCTATCCACAGGTTGGGGAGGGGGAGCCTCCTATGTCAGTCCTCTTTCCTTCTTTTGGAGTGGGTGCTTCAGGATAAACCACAGATTCCTTAGGGCAATCACTGGGAGTTTGTTGATCCTGGCCTAAGATAGTAAAAAGATTAGTGATTCTTTAAGCTACTAATCCAGACAAAAGAAAGGCTTTAGTAGAATCCAAATCCAACTATGAGAAAGGCATAGCTTCCATAATATTTTCATTATAAACCTGAAAAGTTTCTAAAGGATGCCTTCTAGAATGTTCTTTTAGTGTTTTGTTTGAACTCAAAATACCAGCCAGAGTCTTATGACTAGTAACAGAAATAGGGTCCATGACCCCCATCTATACTTCTATGTTTGCTGCTAATATACACCAAGATTGACTATATACTTAACATTTCTACCTTATTCTTTCTTCTTTTCTTTCTACGTATGGTGGTTAAATTGACCATTTAGCTAATCATTTGTTGAATAGTTCATTGGAACTCAGGAACAAACATCATCAGGAGATAGTGGATTCCAAGACCCTTGGCCCTGTAACATGACCTCTGCATGCACTAGCTGCAAAGGATTTTGGGTTGCTACCCCCAGAAATGGAGAGATTATATTTGTAGTTGTATGTGAGAAGGTTGTCCCATCTTAGGCAGGGGCATCAATGGATGGAAGGGATATAGACAAAACTGGGTACAATAACTATCCCTGGAGATGGGAGAAGCAGCTCAGAATTTAAAAAGGAGGGTAAAGGGGGACTTTTACTTTATTTGAATGTATTAATTGCTTTACAGAATAATTTATTTTATACATGACTTATATAAAAAGATTAAACAATTCTTTAGAGGCTAAACATGCCCTCAGTCCTAGGAAAGGCTAGTTACGGCCCAGAAAGCCTGTACTTAAGGATTTTACAAAGTTAACAGCTAAGCACAGAGTCCCGTGAGCCAGGCTGACCAGGCTCATGTCCCTGCTCTGTCACTGACAAGTTCCTCAGACCCTCAGGATCTCTGTTTCCTAAGCTAGAAAGTGGAGGAAATCATTATAACCTTCCTCGTGGGGTTATTGTAAGGATTAAATGAGTTAATATACAAAGACCAATATGCAAAATTCTTAGAATTGAGTCTGGTGCATTTTAATCTACTCATTCATAAAATTATGAGTGTCAGCATCAATTTTTTAATTCATATTGTTGAATGTTATCAATTATTTTTATTTTTAACAACTTCTCCTAAGTGTTCCCTTCAGTAAGTAGTATAGAAGTTGAAAAGCCCCTACTGTCTAGCAACAGAATCAGAGGGATTCTGTTCAAGCCGGTAGGTGAGGGGGGAGCAAGGTGTTTCCAGGAACATCACTGTCATCAAAGGCTGAGAGGCTGACATGGCTAGAGAGGTCAACGTGAAATGCCAGCTCTCTTGCTTGAAGGGAACAGCCACGTACGTGTTCACCCAGCAGTCCATCTCAGGAAACAGCGGCAGCTTCACACTGTCCAAACCAAAACGTGCTAAGGCCTGATCACGTGCCAGGCTCTAGGCTAGATGCCACGAGTATCGAGGAAGAATAAAATATTAGCTCTATTTCCTAGAAGACCACACCCTTCTGAAGAGAAGCCCAGAAGAGGATTCAAAATCTCTTGCTCAACTGATCCCCACCATGGCTTTGTGGTCCTAAACAAAGCACCGACACGTTTTTTTCCAGAATGAATGCCTATTTTGTTCAGCTTTATTCTTTACATCTAAAGAGAATCTGACCCCTGCCCTTGTGGAGCTTACGTTTTACTGACAACAGAAAATAGTCTGGCCATCAAATTCACATGTAGATTAATTACAGTTTCTGATCAGCTGTACGAAGAGAGTATAGAGGCTATTGTGATAAGGAATTATGCAGCAAGAGGATGCCTTTAGAGAAAGCAGTTGAGGAAAGGTCCCCGAGAGGGCGAGGTTTAAAGTCAGCCCTGTGCAGGATCAAGCAGCCAGCTCTGCAGGAGGAAAGGAGGTCTAGTCAAAGCAAGCATAAACCGGAAAGGCTATGAAATGGAAATGAACGCGGTATGTTCAGGTAAACGTCAGAAGCCAGTGTGGCTAAAAACATATAAACCAAAGGGAAATAACGTTATAGAGGGAAGCACTGGCCAGGTTACAGCAAGTCAAAGTCAAAATGTGAAACTACTTTTACCTTCTTAATGATTTAAGATGGGAATGACAGGATCTGATGACATTTCTCCACTCTTCTCTGTTTCTGAGAGTAAAGAAATGGTTGGCAACATTTGTCCAAAAAGATGCTAGGGGACAATGTGTTTCAAGGCCTAACGTGGAGCAAAGAGAAGCACTTTACAAATAGCTTCCACATGAATTTGTCATTTATCACAGCGTAATTTTATTTGAACTAGCAACACTTTAAGGTATCATTATTGCCATTTTATCGATAGGAAAAAGAAATTCCCAAAATGTGGGATCTTGCTTAAGGTGACCCAGTGAGTACGTGGCCAAGCCAGGCATATAATCCAGGTTTCACAGATCTTGTGTCCTTCCTGCGAAACCAGACCAAGAGGGACAGGATGGGGACACATGATGTCTTCCTCACTGCGGTCTGAGGCGTATGAGAGGCCTGTGTTCCTGAGGTGAGAAAATAAGTCTGCCGTATACACTTGAGAGACTGTCTGAGGACATCTCACGCCACATGGAGGGGAATAAATAAAAAACCCACAGCCCTCAAGGCCACACCACACTCAGTCAGTCCTGGCCTGCTCAGCTGCGTGATTGCTGAGGCTGCCGTCTACGGCCTCCTGCACGCTCTTCCGACTCACCGCTACCGCTGTAGGAAACTTGAGGAGGTTTTACTTCTATGCCTTCTCCAGGCTCTACCTCTTGGTTTTATTTAGGACCTGCAAGAAGGTGGCCAATTAACCTAAATCAACACCAAATTCCTGGAGTTTGAATGCTGACATAAAATCTTTTTTTAAATGGTTTGTTTTTTAATGTTCTTCATTCAAGAAAAGAATTAGCAAGCTGTGACTGAGAAGGAGGGAGTGTTTAGAACAGTTCAAGGCACCATGCTCCTTTTCCAAATTACACATACCTACAAGCTTTCAGGAGGCTGCATCAAAGCCTGATGCCAAAGAGCATCATAGATCAGCAAGGAAACACTCTCCTGGTACGTTTCCACCACTGCTGCTCTGCTGGTTAGGAGTCAGGCTGGTTAACCCATGCCCTACTGAAGTAAGCCCCGGCCCCAGCGGAAAGCTCCCAGACATAAAAGCCCTGCTAAATGGTGGATGGAGTATGGCTAGGTGTCCCAAAATACTGACGGGCATCACTGACGCTACGCAAAGTAACTGTCGAGTGTGTGGGGATGGGGGGAAGAATAATTTTAATGGATATGGGCATTGATTGATACATATTCAAAAATAATATAATTAATATATCAAACTTGTGATTTTTATAGAGTTTCCTGCTTAGGGGGAGGTTGAAGCCAGTAGCAACATGGTAATTCACTTCATGCTAACCCCAAAAATTACAGGTGTGGTGTCAGGTGATATGAGGCTACAGTAAAAATACATGATGGCAATGCACTGATGCTTAACAATTGGGAAATATTAAGGTAGCACAAAGAGCACTGAATTAAAATGATTAGGCAGTAATAATAGTTTCCTTAAAGATAGAGACTCCGTCTTCTTTTACGTTATATTAGATTTCTATCGCTACCATACCAAATAACCACAAGCTTAATGGCTTAAAACAACATCAATCTATTACCTTACAACTCTGGAGGTCAGAAATAGCTCTTACAGAACTAAAACAACAGTGTTAGCAAAGCCGTGTTCCTTCTAGAAATTACTGAGGAGAATTTGTTTCTCGTCTTTTCCCGCCTCCATAAGCTGCCCGCACTCCTTTGCTCATGACCACATCACTTTCATCATTACATCACCCTCTCTTACTCTGGCTCTCCTACCTCCTTCTCTCACCTGTAAAGGCCAACTGTGCTTCCACTGGGCCCACCTGGATAATACAGGAGCCTGCCAGTCCAAAAATCCTGAACTTAGTCACAACTGCAAAGTCTCTTTTGCCATGTGAGGTAACAGATTCACGGGTTTTTTGGACATATTTGGGGGGAGATTATTCTGCCTCCCCCCAGATTACATCTCTAGTATGTAGTATAGTGCCTGGCACAACCCAAACACTCAATAAAGTATCTGTTAAATACATTTAAATATAGTTGGCCCTTGAACAATGTACAGGTCTACTTATACATGGATTCTTTCTTAATAAATACTGTAATTGTATTGTCTCTTCTTTATAATTTTCTTAATTACATTTTTTTTATCTAGCTTGCTTTATGTCAAGACTACAGTATATAATACATAGACCATACACAATACATGCTAATTGACTATTTGTTATTGGTAAGGCTTCCAGTCAACTATACGCAGTATTACTACTTAAATTTTTAGAGTCAAAAGTTATACATGAATTTTTGGATATGTGGGAGGCCAATGCCTCTAACACCCACATTAGGGGTCAACTTTAATAACTTTTTTTGTGATAGGTGTCTAAGGTATTTCTAGACTGTATTAGATGCTTTTCATGCCTTATTCTATTTAGTCACCATTGAACTCAGATGAGGCAGTTAAAGACTTGAGAGGCTAAATAACTTGACTAAGGTCACATAGGTAGTCAGTTGTGGAGTCAAAAAACAAACACAGGCCTGTGATGATCTCAGAGCTTTTGCTTTTGCCACCACTTTATTCTACTTCATTTAACTTCACTGAGTTTCATTTCCTATCAGTAAGAATGAGAGGAACAGGGTAGGTCATATCTGAGGCCCCTTCTAGTTTGAGGAACCATTATTTTATCTACATCTAAATGGCTTTAAAACATGAAACCTTCAAGGTTGTCCTCAGAGTTACTAAAGTTATCACTGGTGATAACAAGAAGAAATAAAAAAATAATGTGGTTTCTTTTGAATATGTTTGCTCCAAGTCCTTTCTAATTACTAAAATGTTATTAAAGTTCAAAAACAATGGTTTGGTTTATATAACACTATATATATCTTTTTCTATAAACTCCCTTCCCACATTACAACTTGATGCTCTTTATAATGGCAGAAGAACAATTTAGGAATTTCGTTGAGATGTACCTAATAATATAAACTAGAATTCGAGCTAATTAAAAGCAGAACAAATGATAAAATTAAGACATTATAATTTATAATCCTAATGAAATAATGTCAAATATTATGAATAAATGCCAAACTATTAGTTCAGTAGGAACTTTTTGATTGGTGAAGTGCATAATGGGGATTAGAATGGTCATACCTGAACTCAATGGCCACTGCAGCATTACTGGAAGTTGGAAAGCCAGACATTATTTGCCTCATGATGTAATACATTAGGAGTGTAAATAGAACCTATAAAATATTATTGCCTTAAAAAATTTCACCTGGATCACTGAATTTCTGCTATCTAAGTACAACTGTCCAGGAACAGATACACAAGTTAAATGACAAGGAAAAATAAGGCAAATCCAGAATGTCAAGTACCACTTATCAAATTTATCTATGAAATTAATGGCATGAAGAAAAAAAAAGAGGGAATGAGTTATAGAACAAAAGCTATTTTTAGAGACAAAACCTCCAAATGTGATCTATGGAATTCCTTTAGATCCTGATTCAAAGTAAAAGTAAAAAGACTTACGTGAGCAGGTCTACTTCTAGCCATGACAAAGTAGCAAAGATTTTATTTACTTTCCCCAAACAGAGAACTAGAAAAGTAGAGTGGAGGAATGAAATAGCTATTTTAAGTCACTGGCCAATGTGCAGAGAAGGACTTTAATCCCCAAGAGAAAGGAAACAGAAGAGGTGATCCTTGCTTGCTTTCTGCCTGATGGCGAATCACAGACCATAGAGGAGGGCAGAAGTCCCCAGCCGAACATGGCCGACTTGCTGAAGTAAGGAGACAGAGATCAGATTTCTGGGAGACTGAGGTGACTGGAAGTTTCAGGGCAAAGTTCTGGGAGCAGGAACCTATGCAGAAAAACACCTTTAGAGTCCCCTTAGTCTTAGCTGAAGACTAAGATTTGCACATGTTGGGTGAAAGTTGAGGAGCCTAGGCAAGCAGCAGCTCGGAAGCTGTAGGCTAAATGGTTCACAGAGCTCAGTGGGGCTGGGGGTGTTCTGTTTCTCACTAGACAAGGTGGAGCCTTGTTGTTCACTTCAGGTATTCAGTGGAAACCCCCCTTAGGAGGATGGTTCAAATATTCCTGAAGGATAGAATATAGCATATACTCTAAAATCATTCTTAAGGAAAGATTTTTAAAGTCTCAGAAGGACCAAAATAAACAATAAACTGAGCACTGAAAGAAAAACCAACACTCTTTAAAGGGTGAGAAAATCCGACTACTTGATGATACAATATCCACAAAGTCCAGCATAGAACAAAAAATTATTAGACATTTCAAGAAGAGGAAAATGTGATCCATAACCAAGATTAAACATTTTTGACAGAAACAGACTAACAAATGATGGAGGTAATGAAACTGCAAAGACATTAAAAAGCTATTTTAACTATATTCAAATATTTAACAAAGTACATAAGCATAAAAATGTAAGTGAAAGATAAAAAATTACAACTTTGAGAATTAAAAAAAACACATATATCTAAACTGGAAAGAACTAGACACTGCAAAGGATAAAAATTAGTGAAACTGAAGAGAAAGTAACAAAAATTATCGAAATGAAGCAGAAAGGGGAAACATGTCTAAATAAATGAATGTATCTCAGTGATTTGTGAGACAAGAGCAAGTGGTCCAGCATATGCATATTTGACGTCCCAGGAAGAGACAAGGGGAATGACAGAATAAAAGTCTTAGAAGAAATAACGGCTGAAAATTTTCTGAATTTGAAGATACACAAAACTCAGTGGACTCAAACAAGGATATGAAAAAATCCACAAACAAAAAACCTCATCAAGGTACATGATAATCTAAATTTTTGAGGCATATCCCTTAGGTGGAACTAAAGTGAGAAATAAAGGGTAAGTAAGTGTGTGTGCCAGAAAGCAATGGAAAAGTAGCTTTAAAGTGCTAAAAGCTGGGGGCTGGGGAGACCCTTATCAACTAAAAGTCTATATCCAGCAAAAATATCTTTCAAAATGAAGGAAAAAATCAAGGTTTTTTCAGAGAACCAAAAATTCTGAGAGAGTTTATTTCTAGCCAATCTGCATTACATGATTTATTATAGGAAGTTCCTCATTAATAAACAAACAAAAAAACCAACCAACCAACCAAACAAAACACCAGAAAGAAACTGGGATCTTCACAAAGGAATGAAGCAAAAAAGCAATGGCAAATATGTAGATAAATATTTAAGACTGTTGCATTTTTATTTTACTTAAGAGATAAAGCAAAACTAGTAACAATGTCTTATGGAGTCTATTACATATGTATATTTAAAGCAAAAGTACTAACAGTGTATTGTGGGTTTATAATACATAAACAAAAGAGTCAAAGGATAGGATGATAGGAATGAAAATAGATTGTTGTCAGTTTCTTTCATTATACATACAATGGTATATTTTCAAAAAGAATGTGAAAATTTGAAGATGAATAATGTAAACCTATAGCAACCACTAAAAACTAATCAACCAGCTTTTAATCCAATACTGGTCATAAAATAAAATCATAAATGTATAAAACATTATTAACAAAAGTTAACCCAATAAATTTAATTTAAAAAAATTCCCAATCCAAAAGAAGAAAGGGGAAACAAGGAACAAAGCACAGATGTGATAAATTAAAAAAAAAAACAGCAAGACGGTGGACTTAAGCCACACCAGGTCAATAATCACCTTAATTGTGAAGGATGTAAACTACAACAACTGCAGACACTTTTTATAATAAATAAAAAAGGAAGAGCAGCTATGGATTGTTCACAAGACAGATAAATCTTCATGTGAAAGGATGGGGAAACCACAGAAATATTAATCATGATTATAACAGCAAACAGCTTATTCTCTCTTTTTTAAAAAGTTTATTCATTATGCTATTACAGTTGTCCCATTTTTTTATCCTCTTTATTCCCTGCCACACTGCACACACCCCTCCCTCCACCAGCATTCACCTTCCTTGGTTCATGTCCATGGGTCATATACATAACTTCGTTGTCTTCTCCCTTTCCTATACTATTCTTAACCTTCCCCTGTCTATTTTGTACCTATCATTTATGCTTCTTATTCCCTGTACCTTTTCCCCCATTCTCTGCCCTCCTCCTCCCCTCTGATTACCCTTCATGTGATCTCTATTTCTGTGATTCTGTTCCTGTTCTAGTTGTTTGCTTAGGTTGTTTTTGTTTTTATTTTTTAGGTTCAGTTGTTCATAGTTGTGAGTTTGTTGTCATTTTACTGTTCATAGTTTTGATCTTCTTCCTTTTCTTAGATAAGTCTCCTTAACATTTCATATAATAAGGCCTTGGCGATGATGAACTCATTTAACTTTACCTTATCTGGGAAGCACTTTATCTGCCCTTCCACTCTGAATGATAGCTTTGCTGGATAGAGTAATCTTGGATGTAGGTCCTTCCTTCTTGAGACTTTGAATACTTCCTTCCAGCCCCTTCTTGCCTGAAAGGTTTCTTTTGAGAAATCAGCTGATAGACTTATGGGAACTCCTTTGTAGTTAACTGTCTCCTTTTCTCTTGCTGCTTTTAAGATTCTCTCCTAATCTTTAATCTTGAGTAGTGTAATTATGATGTGCCTTGGCGTGTGCTTCTTTGGGTTCAAATTCTTTGGGACTCTCTGAGCTTCCTGGGCTTCCTGGAAGACTATTTCTTTCACCAGATTGGGGAAGTTCTCCTTCATTATTTGCTCAAATAAGTTTTCAATGGCTTGCTCTTCCTCTTCTCTTTCTGGCAGTCCTATGATTCAGATGTTGGAGCATTTAAAGTTGTCCCAGAGGTTCCTCAGCCTCTCCTCATTTTTTTGAATTCTTGTTTCATTCCGTTCTGGTTGAATGTCTATTTCTTCCTTCTGCTCCAAATCGTTGATTTGAGACCTGTTTTCCTTCCTTTCACTGTTAGTTCCCTGTTTATTTTTCTTTATTTCACTTTGGATAGCATCTTCACTTTTTCCTCTATTTTGCGACATACTCAACCATTCCTGTGAGCATCCTGATTACCAGTGTTTTGATCTCCGCATCTGATAGGTTAGCTACCTCTTCATCACTTAGTTGCTTTTCTGGAGTTTTGATCTGTTCTTTCATTTGGGCCATATTTCTTTGTCTCTGCACACCTGTTACATTGTAAGAGGCGGGGCCTTAGGTGTTCACCAGGGCAGGGCAACCCATCTTGCTGCCTTGTGGTGCTGTATGTGGTGGTGGGGAGTCAGAGAGCCACTTGCTCAACTCTCCCTGGCTTTCAGTCACTTCCCCCTCTACCCACAAGCAAATTGGGCCCTTCTGGTGCTGATTCCTGGGCGGGTGGGTTTCTTTACATTCTGGGACCCTGTGGGTCTCTCCAAAGAACTTTCCTGTGTGGCTGGGAGTTTCTCCCGCTGCCACCACTCCCACAGATTTTTACAGCCAGAGGTTTTGAGGCTTTCTTTCCCCTGCTAGAACCCTGGGTTGTACAGTCTGTCTCGCTCCCCAGTTGTTCCTCCCAGTTTATCTCCACACAAATGTGGGACCGCTAGCCACCACCTTGCCCTCCCAGTCCTCCAGCTGCCACATTGCTACATGTCCCCTCCACCGCTCCCATCCATCTCCGCTTCTCCTACCAATCTGGATGAATGTTTCTTCTTTAACTCCTTGGTTGTCAAACTTCCATACAGTTGAATTTTCTGGCCATTCTGGTTGTTTTTATTTTTTAATTTGTTGTTGTCCTTCTTTCAGTAGTGCAAGGAGGCAAAAGGTATCTACCTACGCCTCCATATTGGCTGGAAGATGCTGTGGGTCTGTTCTTTCTTTCTTGTTTGTTTTTAATGAGGCGATGCCATGCAGTAATTCCTAGAACAAACTGGGTCCAAGAAATGAGCATGTGACACTATTAAAACTGAGCAACAAAGAATATTAGTTGATATCAGACTGGGAGTACACAGGAAAGACAGGCAGAGGTTTGCATTTTATTTGGTATGAAATTCAAGCCAAACGAGGTACTGTGATGGTGTTCAAAGCAGGACCAATGCCTGTTTGTATGAGTCCCCTCAGAAGCATTTGACTTCCTATCTGTTTATAGAGCAGATTCAAGTCTCCTCCTCTGCAACAGGGAGCCTTTTCCAAAACGTGTTAACCAAGAATTAGAAAGAGTGGGCCAGGGATATTCTAAATAATGATTTCATACTTTGGGTTTATCCTGGGTTTCCTTGTGTTGCCAGGGTAACCATTTATTATAAAGTCTTGGCATCTTTTGGGTTAAGTTATAGGGCAAAATGCTATAAAATTAGTGGAGCACAGCTCTTTTGAGGTCCTTGAGTGTATCAAGCAGTCCAAGACAAGGTTTGGCTTGGATACCACACCAAGTCCCTCTACTCCCGCCCTCTCTGTGATTGCCCTGCAGTGGAGAGGCGGTGGAGTAGCAAAGTTTTCACTGAATCTTCAGAATATATTTCACCACTGAGGACCAGCTAGTACAGAGAGAACAGAGGGAAAACTTTCTGCGGAAGTCCTAATATTAATTCATATCTCTTTAGCCAGGTTCGTGATGAAGGACTTCATCTGTAAATTTTTCCTGGGATCTCTGGAGTAAGGAGTTTGTCAACAACAACAACAACAAAAAGTTGCGTGCATGAGGCACCCAGACCTCCTGGAAAAAATAGGAGCAGAATGGGAACTTTAGGAGAAATACTGATAATGCTCATGTCGACCCCCTCCCCACTCCCCACTCTTGAACAAAGAAAGGCAGAGTACTAAATCTTTGCCAGCCCCTGAGAGGGAGGTTCCTGAGAAACAGACTAGCTGCATCGAAGCATAGGATTATTAAGATCATTAAACATATCACAGAATAGAGATTCAAGTGGGAATGGAAATTATGTATCACGGGCTGATATTGCACTACGACCCAGCCTCTGTGGAGACAGCATGAACTTCTCTACTGCAAGAGAGACATCATCTACTTACAAACTTTGAACTTATGTAAATATTTTCAAAATCATCAACAAAGCGATGCCCCAAAGCAAAAGACTATGAACTCTGCCTGCCACCACAGAGGCTGTCATTAGTTACATTGGTCATTTTAGGCTCAACCATCCTTTGTTTTGTTAGTCTACACAGTAACTGTTTCTATCTGCTACTTCTGATAAGTGTTTAATTTTCGATGAGTAAAAAGGCACTGAGAACTTTAAAAGGGCCATTAACACTCATAAAAGGTTGAGATGACACCGGAAACAAATTCAAAAATTTAAAAAAATCAGTGGCAAGAAGGTGTCAGATGTCCACAGACTGGTAGGATGAGTCATTCATCAGCAGGAACAATTTTTAAGGACAAAGAGCAAATCATGCAAAGTGTAAACCTCTGCATGGAAGCAAAGGACAGAAATCAGCAAAAGACAAAGAGAAGTGATTGATGAAATGGAATAGTTAGCCCTAAAATGATAAGTCTATTAGCATATCGATTCAGGAAAATGCCAGGGGGTATTGAAGAATTTGACTAGGAAAGTCTGCTGCAGAAACATTTTCGTCTCAGTGTTTCCTTTGGGTCCATTGTTTCCAGGCCCATTCAAGTCTGCACGAACTCGGAGTGAGTGCTGAAAAGGCTGATGGGGTGAATGCTGTAGCTGCTAAGGTATTCCTGGCATAACTTGCAGAGGTCATGGGGTAAGGTGAGATGGGGTATAAATGGAGGGCAGTTGTGCTGCAACAGAATTTCAGTATGAGTAAAACTGGCTTACTTTCCCCCCCAAAATGTGCAATAGAACACATAGCAGCACAAAAGAAAATAACATGCCTGGTTTTAAAGTTTAAGCCTTTAATCATGAAGGACTTAGGAAGAAATAGCCCTACCAGCAGACTGCTTTTTGTGAAAGTAGAGGTATCCGGGTTGGATTAAAGCTGTCTTTGGTACCTTTACTGGTGCCCTACTGGAGGCGTCATCACTGCAGACGGTCTGCTGCAGGTAGGCACTAATCCCAACGGGGATGAGAACAGCGGCAGTTCTCAGCAGAGTATTTGTACCCCGGTTTTGGAAACGACAAAGCATAAGGAACAGGGAGCTATTAGAGCAGCAGAATCTCTTAAAACCACAAGAATATTTCAGGAAAAGAGTTTAAAAGAAGGGCCTGTGTGTTCTTCCTAATTCTACCCTTTAGCCCAAGAGGGGGGTGAGCTGGCAGAGGAGAAACCCCAGGGCCTCCATAACTCCACCTCCAAGGCTGGTGTGGTTTGATGAGAAAGGGCTCTTACACGCCCAAAGAGGGGGCGAGTAAGGGTTTACAGTGCTCAAACGGTGCTTTTAGTGAGTGATAGGTGTGCATTGAAGCACTGAAGTGCGACTTCATTGAACATAGTTATTTAATTCTTGCTAAGTAATAGAATTCCTTTGAGGGTAAGAGCAATCTTTGTTTAGGCATAATGGGTTTATTTGGGAATACAGTTCAAAGCAAACTAAAATGGGTATGAATTGAGATACAGAGTGAGCCAAGCTAATGTCCGTATAAAAACGAGTAGAAATTTGAGGGAAAGGGTATAAGGGGCAAATGAGCTGGAGAGGAGAAGGAAGAATAATAAATGAGTTGGAGGCAGCAACATAGGGGGGAAAATTCCTGATTTCAGAAATTACCACAATACTTCAAGAAGAATTATGTCAAATTTCCACTTAGATTTTTATATTGTACAACCCCAGGCCCAAATCTTTAGTGAAGGCTGCCATACACAGCCTTGAGTCAGTGCACTTTAAATAACAAAGGGTTAGGATTGTGCCCGGTGGGATTATACTGCTGGAAAGAAACAGGAGGGGAAGTTCAGGATGGCCCAAAGAATTCATGGCATGTAAGAATTCAGAGTCAAAGCGTACTAATAGAAGGCCTTCTACCACAACCCCGCGCGTGTGCAACACACACACACACACCTCCTTACTCACCACAACCATCACCATCATGACCGAGAACCTGGAGATCTGTTAGAGAAGACGCCAGATATACTGCTACACACTTCATGGGGTTCAGGCCAACTGTGCCCACATCGTAAAGGGGGCAGCAGCCTGAACAACTGTGGGGCCTGGGCAGAGCCAGGAGCCGCTGAAATCTGGCCTGCACTCTGAACTAAACAGAAGAACAGCCTGAAGTCTCATTGCCACTCCAACAACAGCACGGTTCCAAGTCCTAGCTGGGGTCCCCCCCGCAACCCATTCTTCTTAATGCCTTTCAGAGCGTTTTGGAGAGATGAGAAGAAAAGTCCTAGAAAAAAAAAAATCAAGTAGACTGCAGGCCTTGAGTCAGCCAACTGTCCTCTACTGGAGAGCTTCCCCCAATACCTCCGGGAGAAATGTTCATTGCTTCTAGTTCTGGCAGAACCACTGTATAAGTAAATATATTTATTTCCATTTCCTGTTAGCATGGGAATAGGATGTAGAAATCTTCAGCCACAACTGTTGATATTTAGAGCCCCTGACAGGTCAGATAACTGAAAATATCTAGAAGTCAAGGTGTGTTGGATGTCCCAGGCATATCAAACTGCAAGGAACTCTCCACTGTTAGGGTCAAATTCTTTATATAAAGGTTTCTGAGACTCCTTCAGGAACTTGTAACTAATTTTTTTTTTTTTTGCTTTTGTTTTTTTGCTTAAGCTCTGATGGAATGCAGAATCTGATATGGAACCTAACAATGAGGGCTAAACCCTACAGCTTTGATGTCATCTGGACTTTTTGTGTAGGGTGTGCAGCCAGATCATTTCCATGATCAAAATACCTCATTACGTGTGCCCACCAGACATCAGATGGACAGACTCAGCCATGTGATCTGTTTCTTCAGCTTTTCGCAAGACTGCCTAAAAGTCTTAACTCCTGCATAAACTGTGCCCAAAAACATTGTGTTCATACCCTAAGTATTTTCCAACATGGCATGATTTTGCTCTAATACTTTTTCAAAACATCTTACTTTTCACAAGACGTTGACTCCTGAAAATCAATATACTCATTAGGTGTTTGCAAATCAAATATGCATTAAATGTAACCAGGATACATACTCTTTAAGAAAACCCTAGCAAAACAAATTAATGTAATATAAATAATAACCCCTAATTCATTTGTTCTGTAAGCTTGTTTTCCTAAAGTCAATAATATCTATATACTTTAAAATGCGAAGTTATTTATTTTTTGTTGCAATAACTATTAAACCACCCATGGTCTCTTGTTTTCTTTTTTCTCCAGTCTCTAATTAACTAAAAGTCCAAAATCTCATAGCAAATTTCAGCCACGATATACACTGGTATCCCACTGGCACTTCTGTCCTTTATGGAGTGACTTTCTAATTGGCTTAACTATAGAATAATTGTGTCACAAAAGAAGAATTCCCCTCACCATTAAACCCATACTCTGGACTATTAACATTAACAGAAGACTGCCTCCTCCAACCCCCTGACCGAAGATGAAATGTGTACTAATCTATCATTGTATCAGTCTATAAAAGCACTCTGCTGCTGCCTCGGCCTTCACACAGCACAGAATCAGTTCATATATATTTCCCAGTTGGGGTTTTGGGCACAGTTCCATTGAGGTCTGGTCCAGGAAACTCCCACAGGGCTTTTAGGGTCATAAGTCCCACAGGTTTATGACGGTTTGGTTTTAACTTCTGACTGCACTGGGCAAGATTTTACATACCTGATGATAGCAAGCCTCACTGTGGGCCAAAAAGTTCTGCGATCCGGTTGGTGGTAAGTCCTGCTAATTCCCTAAAGCCTAGCAAGGAAGCTAAGAAGAAGGATAAAACACACAAAAAAATAGAATTGTTGCTAGGCATACAGAATCTGGCCCTCTGAAAGTGCTAGAGGATTGACTTGTGAAAATGTATGCTTGTGAATTTTTATGTAGAGAGTGTGTCTTGTGAATTCGATGGCCACACTCTACTTGACGATGATGTCCCCTACAGTCATTTTGCAAATCCTGGGGAATCAAAGATTTGAATCTTGGAAGTCAGAACCAATAAGAAGGAACTATAGGACAAGCAAGAGCCCTTTGACTTTTGACAACATGTTTGCATCTTCTGCAAACAGTTTCCTGACATTCTTTCCCCTTCAAGCCTACCTGATACTTCAAAAGGGCTAAATGTTGTTAAATGTTTATAAATTCACTTTCTAAAAAATATCTTTGGGTGGTGTTTAAGGTTCTGGTTAATGATCTCAACCCTATATTTGTTTTGCTTCCTAGGCAAAAAGAAAAAACACAAACAAGTTTATTTATATTTAGTTCTTCTTTCTTTCTTTTCAGATTATATTTGGACTAAAACATCAATCCATAGATTAGGAGAGGCCCCTTTTGCAAAGACAGCTAAGAGTTCTCTGACAGACTGTGTTACATTCTGTCAAAATATACTGTCAAAATGTCACTTCACCTACAGCCTCCCACTCCCATCAGTAACCTGCAGTCACACTCATAATCAGTGAAATATTCCACATCTCCTTTAGGGAATGGAGAGGGGTTGTGATCAGTAAGATGTGTTTTAATCACATCTGTCGCAATGTTTCACATAACAGAATAAGTCACAGGTTCTGCTACCACCAAAGTTTTGTGTTTTTTTTAAATGATTTTTTTTTTCTATTCAATACATGCTTTCATCATTGTTGTTAAACACTGGAACTTTTGGATTCACCCTGTTGGTTGTGGTGGTATTTTTTTAAACCCTTACCTGGGTAATTGATCAACAAATATTTCTTGATTTCTCACCAAAGTTTAGCCTGTGCTACAATTGCAGAAAACACATTAGCCACAGAGGATACGTTTGCCCCCCTCACAAAGCTCATAATTAAGGTAGGAAAAGAGGGCTAATAGCACGAAGCAACACCCAGCACACAAGGTGTCACATTATGAGGGTCGCGTTATCCAGTTCATCTAATATCAATGGTTCAGAACTTCTTCTGGGCCCAACAACACTTTAAAAGTTCAGGCGAAGGCTCTGTAGTCTCCCCTGCCCCCACCCAGAAATCTGCATATGGTTCATACAAATGAAATTTCACATTGATTCCAAAGGGGAGGGAGATGGTCCATGAACTTCCTGAAATCCATTCATGAATGCAAGAGCAGTTTATGGATCTGTCTCCTAAGAAATATAGAAGTTCAGAGGAGAAGGAGCTCCTTTAATTCAATAGGAAGTTAGGGGTGGTTTAGGAAAAGCATTGGGATTTAAAATTTATTTTGAATGGTGGACAAGATTTAGGAGAAGGGGAAGGAAATGAATCTTTGTGAGAGACATAGTATGCAATTTATGTCATCTCATTTCATCCACAGAACAAGTCAGTGAAGAAGGTACCATGTCCCCCAGGCTAGAAAAATAGAGACTGAGGAAGCTTAATAAATTGCCCAAGGTTACTCTCAGCGTTTTAGTTCCTAAATTGGATTGCAATTCCTGTTTGTATGAAAACAGATCCTGAGCTATTTCCACTACACACTCTACTAAGAAGGGAGACAATAAATCTTCTGTCATCTGATGAATATGTCCTCCACTGTGCACACATGATCTGATGGAGAGGTTGGGGGTGAGGAGAAGAACACTTTTCTAGTTCTCTAGGGAAATTAAGTTAAAAGTGGCCGTGGATGGGATGGGTACTCTATCATTATTATACTGTACTATCTACAAACTGAGGACACCTACTAAAAATAGGTATGAATTACAGTGTATCTTTGTTTTTTTTCAGACCATTATAAGGTTGGTATGGTAGAACAAGGTTATTGTTTTCAACTCTTTGCTCTCTCTCTTTCTGTAATAGGATGATATCCATTTTCACGTGACTCGCCTATACTTTCTAGTTGGCGTCTCTACCCTATTGACCTTGGACTTGGTCTTGAAAATTAATGTACTGTAACAGAGCAGAGTCTTCAAGAAAGGGTGTTTTCTCACTCTCCTCCTGATCTTCTGCCCTCAATAAGGAGAACATGCTGCACACAGTAGCTGCCCCTTCAGGCTGGATTATAGAATGAGAAGATCTACGGAGCAGAAAGGAACCCAGCCTACAGCCTGGAGGCAATTTCAGCTGGGCCCAATCAGACCAGCAGAGCTGCGACTGACCTGTAGAACTGTGAGTGAGAACTAAGTGTTCACTGTGAGGTGATTGGGATTTTGAGGTTTTTTGTTATCACAGAAAACCCTAACTTTTGACAGTTGGTCAAGCATGGCCTCAAGAACTTGAAACTCAAATGACATCAAGGAAAATTCCAAAGCCAACCTTAAGTGACCTGGTTGCCTCAAGACAGCATAACACAGAAAAGATAGGATTCTTGGCTTTTTCTTTTCTGTCCTGTCATCACAGGGCTCTGCCTCCAGGGAGACAGTGGAAGGCTAAATGTCCTTTGAGGACTGTGCTCTGGTGAGGTGATCATCACTAAACTCAAGAATCCGATTTGATTGTGAATTTTCTTTCCTCTTCCTCATTCTCAGCGTGGAGGAGGGAAGTAAGATGGATAAAAGACAGAAAAATGGCAACAGTGTGAGGACTGTTGACTCTGAGAGCAGGGGGTGGGCTGGGCAGAGGAGGGCAAAGGGGGAAAAATTGAGATAACTGTAATAGAACAACAATAAAAATTTTTTTTAAAGACAGGAAAAGATTGGGAAACAGAAAACTCTTAGGCAGTTCACAAAGCAGACACCCAGGCTCTGAATAACTGAGAGTGTGCTATATCTTTAGACCACACACACACACGCACACACACACACACACACACACACACCCCACACACACAGAAAAAAACATAACACATTCTCGGTCCTACAAATGATTTCCGTGAGAACGTTGTTACAGTTATTGGCCACACAATCACAAAGCCAGCCCTGACAAGGTCTAATTAGCATCCTCTCGTATGTAATTCTCTACTGAGAGTTTTGTAGATGATGGAGTACCAGTGAGCTGACAGATGACCACCACCTTCTCATTAGCACAACCCCAACACCTAATTACATTAATGCATTTAAAAATCAGTCTGTGGCCTCAGGAAAAAAAAAAAAACCCAAAAACTTTTAAAGATATTTTATACTTTTTACTTGATCCTGTTTCTCAGCCGTGCTGTTCTACTAATACTACAGAGAACCAGCGTTTTGGTGAAAGAGAAGTGGGGTGACAGGAGCAAACATACACACACATTATCTTTTGATTCCACCCCATTGAACTCATCCTAAGGCCCTTATGTGAAATCACTAATGTGCAGGGCCGTCCATCAAACGAAGCCCAGACTGACACTTGTTAAATTCCGGTTTTGTAAAGGAAGCTGTTAGGACTCTGTGGTTTTGGCTACAGAACTCTGCTGGGCTTCAGCAGCTCAAATGTTCGAGGCCAAGCCCCGTTCCAGTGCCAAATATTTGTCCACACGCTGTTCCCATGCAGCGAAGACTCAGCTCTGTCAACATCCCTGGGACTGGAGGAAGGTACTCCTCCTCTCATCCCATATGTGGGGAGTGTCCCCTGGTGATGAAGTCATAGCGGCCTGAATGCACATGCTTGAAGCGAGCTGCAGTGCCGGCCCTCAGGAGAGGCGGGGAAGTTGGTCCCCGTCCCACAGTAACTGACCCCTGAGCAGGGAGAACACAATCTGCTCTCAGGATTGTGTGCCTTTTTCATTCAGGTGTTTCTAAGCTCTGCTATTAGATCATTATAATTTACAGAATCTCTCTACATAGGTGAATGGGTTAAAAGATCAGATGGTTTCATCAATGTAGTCTTTCTGTCAATGCAGTCTACCCAGACAATGAGAAACTTTGTTACAGGAAACCTATTCCTCAATTAGAAGTCTCCCCGCCTTAGAGAACTAGTCCCAGCTGAATAGACCTTTCTTTCCTGTCAGGTACATGATGCGTTATCTACAAGGATATCAACATAACCATATTTTGAACTAAAGGTCTTTTTACTTTTAAGAAATGAAGACTGGGAGAAAGTCGAGTTTAAAATGGCAGCTGGCTTAGAGGTCCTGATTCAATCTCTCCCAACAATTCAACGAAATATCTATAAAGAAACATGAAAAAATGCAAACATGCCATTATCAAAACTGGAACTAAAGAACCTATTTTCAGAATCTAGGATCAATTTCCACTACCTGCAAGGGTGGCAAAATGGTATTAAAAACACAACCTATGATGCCTTGTGCTAGAACCATCAGAAATAGAGCTAGCTCCCACCCTCCGCCAAGAGAACAGACAGAGATAGGCAAGGAGTCCCGGCCCTTTCTCAGTGTCCAATTCCTGGCTCAAAAATGCAGGATACGTATTGATTGGATAAGCCAGGCCATCTCCCTATGTGGGTGATGCCCTTTGAGGCCTGGTGCCTTCCTCTGTGCACTGTCCATCCCGGCCCATGTCTCTCTTTTCCATATCCGGTCATCATTCGGAATTTTGAGAAAATGCATGGAAGGTGCAAGTCCCCAGTGTAAATCACAGCAGGTAAGGAGGCTTCCCAGAAGCTGTTGTAGGAACAGCACATATTTGGGGTTATAGCCCTTCAGAGTTTCCGTGAGGGTCAGTGTCAGGGGACAGGACTGAGGCATGATGAAATGTCAATCTAACAGGGGCATCTGAGGTTTCTCAGCTAGAGTCTGAGAATGGGTCTAAAAACTATGCATGTTAACATGTTATTCAGTCGCCCATTTGAAGAATGAGATCAAAGACAAACCATAAACTTTGTCTTTGGATAATGTCATATCTCTCCTTCTTTAAAAATAAGAAAACAGGAGGGAAATTATTAACAGCAAGACTATAAAAATGCCAGAGAAAAAAGGAACCCTAACTCTAAAGATGTACAGGATGAACCCAAATCTGAAAGTGATTTAATATAATAACCAGAAGGAAATTTTAGAAAGCCATCTCTCATCCCCAGTAAGAATATATAGTGAAGCCAAAAAAAAAAAAAAAAAATCATTGAAAATTGGCAAAAGTGATAAGCCATCAAATGAGACAAAATGAATGATGAGTAGGTAAGAGAGACTGCCAAGAAGTGAACATTGAATAGCAAAACTTCAATCTGTATTAAAAAATAAAGAAAAAATTGACAATAACCAAAAACTAAAATATTTTAAGACAGTATCATGGAATAAGTATTCAATAGGTATTTGTTGCATATACAATAGAAAGGTCTAAAAGAATGCTGACATCGCCATGACCTCTCCAAAAATGCTAGGTCATTCGGTGAAGCAGATCTGAGGGGGAAAAAGGAACTCGTCAATGGCTGCTGAGTTTGCCCGCTCCCTCTGGTGAATTTTGTATGCAAATCTCATGGTGGGGGAGGGAGGACATAAAGAAACAACTTGATGTGTGAAAAGGATGACTAGAAGAGACACCCGCCTCTCTAACTAGGGGGTTTCAGGTCCGCATTACCCCAGGCCCAGGGTATGCTCAATGAGGAACTTACTTTGCATTGAGGCAGCACATTCGTATCAAGAAATAGCCAGCAGCACCTTATAACAACTTTTCTTAGCAAATGGTGGGGGGTGGGGCACCAAAATTGTGATTCCCACTTTATGGTTTGATAAGAAAAATACTTGGGGGCTGCCAATGAACATCTGGTGAGTCAAGCAGCCAAGGCAGCCTGCAAGAATTTGCGGGGCTAGCTGTGTTCCTGGGTGGGCAACTGCACATTCCATGTCATTCCACGTCATGTTTAGTCCCTGGTTTCATGTTGGATATGATTTATTCTGAACTCCTTACTATGCCTTTCCCACAAATCAAATCATGCTACAGTACACACTTCGTTGGGGTTGAAATCCTTCCAAACATGTTTGGTGCTTTTTAACTTCCTCATTATTTGAGGTTAACCAAAAGACAATGATGAAAACCTTTACCACCAGCCATCTAAACAAAAATAGATGAAGTGCTAAAATAATGACATCCAGTGTTCGAACCATAACGAATATCAATCAGAGCCCCGCAGGCCGGCCACACCTCCAGCTGTGAGTCTGACAGGCCTCATCATCCCAGCCAGGCTGGGCTGCAGCAGAGAGCCAGAGGCAGGCTTCCCAAGAGAGCCAAGCCACTGACTCATTGGTTGGTCCTCTTCCCCTTCAATTAGACTTCAAACACAGGCATGACCAGGAGGCCGGGCTGTTGGAGTGCCCTCACCATGGTAGCTGTCCTGAGGCCTGCATGGGAAAGAGGCGTCCAAGTTGGCCAGTGGGTGATGGTTGTGTGGGCATGGGTGTAGTGATGTAGAAAGAAGATGAAAGACTTCAGAGTTGGACTCATGGTCAGTTCTGGCCTGACACTTAACAGTTATGTCATTTTATCTCCCTGAGTCTCTGTTTCCTCAACTGTAAAATGAGGATATTAGTAGTGACCTTGCAGAGTTGTTGAGAGGAATTTATAAATAAGACAAAGGAAACAAACTCTGAGGTTTATAGTCAATATCAAAGCCTCCTGGAGGGGTGGAGAGCTTGTGAGTGGCACTCTGGGGATAGTGAGAAAAACAGGTGGTGCCCTGGCTGGTGTAGCTCAGTTGGCTGAGTGTCGTCCTGCAAAGCCTAAGGTTGTCAGTTCAATTCCCAGTCAGGGCACATGTCTGGGTTGCGGGCTCGGTCCCTGGTTGGGGTGACAGGCAACTGATCCATATTTCTCTGTCACATCATTGTTACCCTGTCTTTCCTCCTCCCTTCTGTTCTCTCTAGGAATGGGTAAGTATTTACTGCACAAAATAAATAATAAATAATAAAATAAAAAAAAACAAAACACTGGTGCTTAGAGAATCAGAGCTCTGCCCTGGCTGGCGTGGCTCAGTGGATTGAGTGCAGGTCACCAGTTGATTCCTGGACAGGGCATGTGCCTGGGTTGCTGGCCTGGTCCCAGTTTGGGGGCGTGCGGAGGCAACTGATTAATGTTTCTCTTGCACATTGATGTTTCTCTCCCTCTCTCTCTCCCTCCCTTCCCCTCTCTCAAATAAATAAATAAATAAAATCTTTAAAAAGAGAGACAATCAGAACTCTAGCCTTGTGCTCCAACATACTTAGGTTCAAATCTGTTGTGAGCACAGGGAAGATGCTGAAGGCGCCACGAGACACACACACACACACACACACACACACACACACACACAGCCCATCGCCTCTCCTATAAAGCAGAAATAACAGTATCACCGACTCCTGATGTAGGGTTAAATGAGATAATATTTGTACAGTGCTAATACCTGGCCATAGACAGCACTCCATCAACCAACTATAATTTTTAAAAAACATAAATAAATGCAGCTTGTTTTCATTTATATATTCTAATATGTATTTTATGTAACACATGGTTATATAACAATACAATTCTATTATATTGTAATACATGTTATAATACGTACTTTATCTCACATATAATATGATTATATTTATTTCCTGTGAATTGTTGAAAGTTGCAAGCCTACATAATTGGTTTAGGAAATCTCCCACACATGTGTGATGTTGGTTAACTTGTTCAAGTGTTTTAAAATAACTAATAAATGTATGTGGACATACAGAACACATGCATTTGTTATAGTGACTTCCCAAGATTCCTTGTTTGTTTTTATTATTGAACACTTACCATATGTCAGAAGCTGTGCTATGTGCCTTGCATACATTATTTTTAATTAATTCCCACACAACCCTACTTGGCTTATTTTAGTATAAAAGTAATTATTATTAGAATTATAGGGAGAATGGCTTCAGACTTCAGGCTTTTACTTTATCCCACCTCCATCCTCTCAAATAAAATACATTTGCTTGGAAATATTACCCATAGTGAGATGAATTACTCATTTACTGATGACACAAGAGGGTATAAAAATTTTTTCGGGAACTACTCAGAGTCACGATCATGTTGATAGTACCTGGCATGACGTGAGTCTACCTTTTAAGAGAAAAGAACCTCAGATACAAAATGATGCTGTGTGACTGGGTAATGCATTAAAACTTGACTGGACTGCCAGGTCTGCCTGGGAGAATTCTCAGAAAGCACAGAGGACAGGGAAGGGGCAAAACGCCCAAGGCCCTTCTTCTTCCTGGCCCTCAGCACAGTCGGGGACCTCTAGGCCCCTATCACAGAGAGGCAAGAATACCACTGAAATTCAAGTGCTTGGCAGAGCCAAACTTCAGGGTGAAATACTAACACAATATTGCCTGTGCAGTCACCCAGGTCATCCAGGGAAAAGTTTCAGACTGCAGTCAAGTGAAGTGATGAAGGGAACGCTGAAAGGCAATCCCAGAAGGCAAGATCTGATGGGCAGAAACTCGGCAGCCCCGGCCAGCGCCAGCAGAGCGAGCCACAGGGGATCTGGGATTATTCCCTTTCCCAGGGTTCTGTGTGAATTTTGAGGATTCGAAGCTTTTTCCAGCATGTTCAAATTTTAGTTATGTATGACCCCAAAAGGTATAGTAATTCCAACATGGTAGATCAGCCAGGTATAGTATGATTTTTCTCACATATCAGAAATATTTTTTAACATTTATTTCTGGATCAATGTGAAAATTTTGGTGCTCGTGGGCATATGTGATACTTCAGCTGACTCATTTCTGTGAGTCAAAAGCACTCCCTTATTTTGTTGTTTACAGGACATACAAATCCAAATACCACAAATTATTTAAGAAAGTAAGAGAAGGCCTGCCACGTGGTCAAAATAAATGATACAAATAGTATATATTCACATACAAATAGAACAATGAGACGATATTCAAAATCCTGTTTCTGCAGTATACCCTACTGTATTAACACTTCTCGTGGAGCCCTGGCCTGGCCCAGTAGCTCAGCTGGTCAGAGTGCTGTCTGGCCACACCAAGGTTGTGGGTTCGATCCCCTGTGAGGGGATGGAACATTCAAGAAGAAACCAATGGAAGCATAAAGAAGTGCAGCAACAAATTGATGTTTCCCTGTCTCTCTCTAAAAATCAGTAAAAATAAATTTAAAAAAGAGAAGAAAAAAAAGCACTTCTCACGGAATTGGACCCGGTCTGAGGCAGAACTGAAGAGAACAGAGATGGGAGGCAAAGGCAGCAGGAGTAGATGCGAGAGGAGGGCAGGAAGGCGGGTGAGTAAGACAGAGTGTGGGCCGGCACACAAACTGGAGCTCCGTGCAGCCCCTCCCTGGGGGCGGTCACCCCATTCCTCACCCTGGGTGCTCGCTGCCCAAATATTTTAGCTCCTTAGGCTAAATTTCCTCCTGTTGAACATTCAGTTCAACTCTCCCTGTAAACAGACCTCAAGAGAAACTTGGGGTTTCAGTTATCAGTGAGGAAAGGGCCTTCTCAAAATCCACATCAAGCCCAAGAAGTCAGTGTTTAAAAAGAAAAAGAGAGGACCCTCTTCTGATCCATGGATGGAGAGGTTATAAGTTTCTCTGAAATTCACACTGAGTGAAAAATGTGAGGTCAGTGTAGCTGACACATATTCTTACAAACATCCCCTCAGTGCTGAGGACCACAAGCTTGCTTCGCCTTAGTGAGTAGGTGAGGCTCTTCATGGCCTTGGAGCAGAAACTCAAAAGATACACTAGCTTTCAAGAGAAGACAGCAGAACAAATCCTTACTACAAAAAGTTCTTTTGGTATATGACAAAAAAGTTACAATTAGTAAACAAACAAAAACAATCAAAAAAGAAAAAGAGGATAAGCCTCTGAAATACCACAGGTACGAATATTAAGAAAATGTCAAAGGAAAACAATGAAGGATGCTTTTGTGGCTTTCTTTATAACCCTACCCTTCCAGAAATCATACTAAAGAAAGAAGGATTGACAAAATTCTATATTTTGTAGAAATACATACCAAGTTGAACAGAAGCAGACTGAAGGATGGAGTAGGCAGTTCAGGAAAAAGTCAAGGAAAAGTCTTGAAGGGTAGAAGCTCCTAAATTCTTGAAGGATCCAAGTCGTAGGCCAGAAGTGCTACTTGGGGTCTGAGCTGATTGGGGGAACAACCCGAAGCCATGGGAGAGGGTATAGCCCTAAGGAAATGTCCCCTATCATATGGCATCGTATACTCTTAAAACAGAGAATTCAGGTCCTTTGAGAAAGAATGCATCTAGTGCCGAGGTCACTTCTCCTTCCCTTCCCATAGCAATGCCTTCAGGCTACAGAAAAACGGGCAGAAATCTACGTTTACCCCCCACACTGCAGGTGAAAGAAGAAGGAAAGTAAGCTTCGAAAAAGAAGAAGTGGCAGAGGTACGTAACCAGTCTCTCAGAGTGAAGAGCAGACTGGTTAGAGATGCGCACACTATACATTAAATATAAGGAAGAGGGGAAATGGCACGGCAACTGTACAAACGCACCAGAAGAAGAAAAAGAGAAAGGAAAGGAGCAGAATAAACAAAACACAGATGATAAGCCCAATATCAAAGACAAGCGGTCCCAAGAAACAGAATGATACTCTTTAGAAAGCTTTGAGATACAACATTTTTTTAAATGTCTGAATTCAATAAAGGAAGAAAATAAAGCTACAGAGTTAGTTGAAAATGTATGTTGCAAAGCTAAGAAAGGAATCTAATGGACTACCAAACAAGAGTATAAGATATCTAATGAGTAAGCAGAATAAGAATTACCATATGATCCAGCAATTCCACTCCTGCATATATACCTGAAAGAATTGAAAGCAGGGACCTGAATAGGTATTGGTGTACCTATGTCCATAGTAGTATCATTCACAGTAAACCAAATGTGGAAGCAACCAAAGAGTTCATTGAGAAATGAATAAAGAAAAGGTGGTATATACATACAGTGGAATATTATTCAGCCTTTAAAAGGAAGGAAAGTTTGCTACAACATAGATTAACCTAAAAAAACATTATGCTAAATAAAAAGAACCAGTCACAAAGGACAAATATTTTATGATTCCACTTTTATGAAGTACCTAGAATAGTTAATTTCATAGAGACAAAAAGTATAATGGTAGTGGCTAGAGGTGGGCAGAGCAGACAATGTAAAGTGAAAAATGTTCTGGAGATGGATAGTGGTATGGTTGAATAACAATGCAATGTACTTAATGTCACTGAACTTTATGCTTAAAAATTAATAAAACAATAGGGACTCCCAGTCAAGATGGATGTCTCACCTCTGTGCACAACTGTAGCAAAAAATACAACTAGACTACAAAAACAAATATCACCCAGAGCTGTCATAAAATCAAGCTATGTGGAGGTCCGACAACCGAGGATTTAAGGAAACCACATTAGCCCAGATGGGTAGAAGAGGTGGAGATACGGAGAGACATGGAGAGGCATGCAGAGGCATGGAGAGGCATTGGGAGGCGTGGAAAGGTGCAGAGAAGGGGAGAGGCACAGAGAGGTGCAGGGACCTGGAGTGGTGCAAAAAGGCATGGAGATGGTAACAGGCAGTCCCATATCCATGTGTTGTGGATAAAAATTGGGAGAGATACAAAGGGAAAAAGGGATCCCTGCCCCAGAACAGACCACCCTGCCCAGGGTTCCAGCACCAGGAAGATAAGTCCCCAAAACTTCTGGCTTTAAAAACCAGTGGGGGTTGGGATGGTGGAAGAAACTGTGGGATTCTCAAGAGATTCCTCTTAAAGGGCCCACAATGCATTTAGAGACCCACCCACTCTGGGATTCAGCATCAGGGAAACAGCTGGAAGGGTACCAGTGGCATACAGGGTGAAAGTGAAGAGACTGGCAACAGGCCAAGTGCCAGGAGACAGCTTCCTCTGGGACAAAACTCCAGAGGCCAGTTAGTGGCACTTTCCCCTCTTAAAGCCCTCCCCTACACAGAGCCACAGAGCTGTGACACGGGTTGCCCCACCCTGGCAATTACCTAAGGCTCTGCCCCATACAACTTAACCAGTCTGCTTTTCTACAATAGGCCACACTAGTCAGAGAGGGAGTCAAAGCAGCTCTACCTAATACACAGAAACAAACATAGGGAGGCTGCCAAAATGAGGAGGCAAAGAAACATGGCCCACATGAAGGAATAAAACTTCAGAAAAGAACCAAACAAAATGGAGATAAGCAACGTATCAGATGCACAGTTCAAAACACTGGTTATCAGGATGCTCCAGGAAATCAGTGGGTACTACAACAGCATAAAAAAAGACCCAAGCAGAAATGAGGTAACACTAAGTGAAATAAAGAAAAAATCTAGAGGGAACCAACAGTGGAGGGGATGAAGCCAAGAATCAAATTAATGATTTGGAACACAAGGAAGAGAAAAAGCACTAGATCAGAACAGCAGGAAGAGAAAAATAATTTTTAAAAATGAGGATAGGCTGGGACATCTTTAAACATACCAACATCTGAATCATAGGGTGCCAGAAGAAGAGGAAGAGCAAGAAATTGAAAACTTATTTTAAAAAATAATGAAAGAAAACTTCCCTAATTTGGTGAAGAAAATAGACATACAAGTCCAGGAAGCACAGGGAGTTCCAAACAAGTTGGACCAAAGAGGATCACACCAAGACACATCATAATTAAAATGCCAAAGGTTAAAGATAAGGAGAGAATCTTCTTATCTTTAGTATATAGTATAATCAATAAAATATATTTAAATAATTAATAAAACAATAAATTTTCTTATGTATATTTTATCACAATTTTTTAAAATGAATTGTTTTTAAAAATAAATGACCTATCATATAAATAATGTGGTGTTCTTAAAGAATCCAACAAATGAGACAGAAAAGAATATTCAAGTTCTAATAAAGGAACATTTCTACAAAATGAAAAACCTGGAAATAGAAAAGAATGTTTTGAAGAAAGTTGTGATATAATGATCCACATAGAGACATACCCTGGTTTCTTTACTGAACTTCAAACAAACAAGAAAAAAAATGCATCAGGTATTCAGGCAAAAGGAAGTGTTACTTATAAGAGAAAATATGTTTTCTGGTCTCTAAATTTTTTATAGCATAATTTAACTTATGTTCTAATTCTTTTAACATTATTGTCATAACTCTAAGGTAAGGAAATCATAATATAAGAATATTATACCCAGGTAAGCTGTATTAAAGTAGAAAAGAACCACAAGAGGCCATTCACAGACTTGAAAAAAACAAAATACAGCAACCATGAGCTCTCCTAGACACATCCACTTGCTGATAAAATTCAAGTCATAAAGGGATGAATCAAAACAGAAATGGAGAAGCCTTAGCAAAAGAATTGGTGCTAAGCACTAGACCCTTTAAATATAAAACTAAGACTAAACAGTTGGAGATACTGTATTCATAGGACACAATATAAATATATAAAGTTTAACAAAAAACAGTTACTACTGTTTTTGATACCATAACAAACAAATTCCATATCCTACTGGCTTGCAATAACACACATTTATATCTTGCTCACACTAGATAGTGCTGTGAATCAGCTGGGACTCTGTTGGGTCCATTTCAACTTTTTCTCCTATCTGAAACAAGACTTGAAAAAGTGGCCCCTCTTTAGAACATGCTGTGTTCATTGTAGAGGTGAAAGCAAGATGTTTTAAGCCAAATTAAAACCTTTTGCTTAGAATAGGAAATGTCCAATCACAATTCTTTGGCCAAAGCAGGTCACATGGCCAAACCCAAAATCACTGAGGTGGGATGTAAAATTTGAGACTTGGAGGTGGAGTGGAAGGAAATGCAAAAACACTAACCTCATCTTTTCTTTCAGACAATCAATTGATACTATATAAAGTCAAAAGTGTAGTTATAAACAAAACATAATGATTTCAACTTCTTCGCTTTCTCCCCCTTGACTTTCAAAGAATCTTATATGAACTAGTATCTCTTATTGTAAAGAAACTCTCATTCACTGCTGGTGGGAATGTAAACCAGTACAGCCACTATGGAAAACAATATGGAGCTTCCTCAAAAAATTAAGAATAGAGTTATCATATGACCCAGCAACCCCGCTTCTGGGTATCTATCCCCAAAATTTGAAAGCATTTATTCATACAGATATATGCACTCCTATGTTCATTGCAGCATTAAGTCACAGTGGCCAAGACATGGAGACAACAGAAGACAGAATCTTGGACAAAGAAGATATGGTACAGATATATGGGGGAACGCTACTTAGCTACAAGAACAGAGGAAATACTGCCATTTGCAACAATATGGATGGGCCTGGACAATGTCATGCTAAATGAAATAAGTCAAACAGAAAAAGTTGAGAACCATATGATTTTTCTCACATGTAGGATATAAGACTAAAAGCAGAGAATGCACAAACAAGAAAAACAAACAAAAACTTACAGACAAAGACAAGAGTATGGTGGTTACCAGAAGGAAGCGGGTGGAGGGGTAGTAAAGAGGTAAAGGGGGCCAAATATATGGTGAGGAAAGATTATTTGACTTTGGATGATAGGTACAAAACGCATGTATCATAGAAACATACACTTGAAACCTATATCTCATTAAGCAATGTTACCCTCATAAACTTAATAAAAAAGAAACAATTATGTGAAATATAGCAAATTCTTTAATTTTTCTTCAATATATTTTTCCTGTATTAAATTCAAGCAAATTAAGTATAGTCCTTCTTTTTTAAATATAGCACATGTAGCATGATCCCATTTTAATATAATAATTTATAGCTATTCCATAGAAATATATCTCAAATGAAGTTTACCAACTATCAGTATAAGTTATATATAAGGGATGGTATTTGGTATGATTTGCTGCTTTCTCCTTTGTTTATTATCATTTTTATAATAATGGCTTATCACTTTGATAAACAACGTAATGTCACTTATAAAACTGCAACAGATGCCAAACATCTGAGTATAGTAAGTCTATATTTCATCTACTACTCAGAAATTCTAAGATCTTTTTAAAAACTTTTTATTTAACAAATTCAGTTTCTCTCTCGATCTCCCATAATTTCAGGAACGTGCCAGTATGACAGGGGAGGCCTCTGTAGTGGCACAGGGTGGGAATACTTGATCCTCAACTCAGTGCTCCATGCTGGTTGTCCTTCTGCAGCCTCCATGCATGTCCACACGGCCCTGGTCCCTGGAGTCTGGTGGCTCTCTCCCCTTCTTCCTTTACACATTTACAGCAACACAGATCTCAGTGAGGCCGACCGTGGCACCACCTGCCTACATGCGGCAAGGAACAGTTACCTCCCTGGTGTCTTGATGGCTCCCTCGTACTCTGCTCCAGACACAGGGAACCAGTGGAGTCGGCTGATAGGGACCACCCAGCAAGTTCTGATAGAGACATGCAGCTAAACATAGGCAAAGAATAGTGTGACACCTCCTTCCCCTCTTGCTCCCATCCCTTGGTACAGGTCAGTAAACTCTGGAGTTCTGGCAATAGCATCCCTCTGTCCCCAGCCTCATCCTAATTCTTGGGAAAACTTTCACACCTAGGAACCTGGGAAGAAAGAAGCCACTCTGCTTCTTGACGAAGATATCAACTGAGACTCCTGCAGGATGCTCCTTCCCTGTTTCATCCTACCATACTCTTACTAATGTGCTGAGGGGTTTGGAACCCATAGCCAGGAAAGCTTTCAGTCTTGGTGCCTCCCTCCTCTGAGGCTATCTGCTACTCGAATGGAAGTGAGGGCAAGGGGGAAAGAAATACCTAAAGGAAAGTAGGGGAAAAACGCTGGTTAACAATTCAACTGTTTTGGCAAAATAGTACTTACTCAACTGTAAGTACTGTTTTGGCATGTTAACATTTAATTCAAAACTCTGTGATCTTAACCTAGAAGGCAGTGTACCTGCCAGGTGGTAGACTATTATTTTTACTTTTGAAAAGGAGATGCTCATAGTTGATGATAAAGAGGTTGAGAGGGAGAGTGATTTTTTTAGAAGACTGTTCTCAGTTTACTCCAAAACAAAGAGAAGCACACTTTGTCTTTTTCTCCAGCAAGCCAAGTATTTTGCAAACCAAGAGAACACTGGGGAAGGGTCTGAAATATTGGAGAGTGGAGTGAGCAGGATATTCAGGCAGGCCAACAAGAGGATTTATGGCTAATAGGATGCTACAGCCAGACAGGCTCTCATTTAGAGAGAAGGCAAAGGCAAGAAAAGCAACAACAAACAACACAGCAAAGGGAACAAAAGAAATGCATTAATTAAGAGGAAAGAAGGTAAGAGGCAATTACAGATCTGAACTTGAGGAAATCCTCTGGACTAAGATTTATATACATAATGCAGGATAAATCAAATAATTTCTAGGTCTTTCCTGAAACTGAAAGGTATACATGCGTGATGCATATAGGATGATTAATCCCATGTGTATAAAATTTTGAAAACACCTTTGCTCCCTACTGGTATATTAATCATAGGACCATTTAAAATGAAGGGAACATGTGCTCAGATACATAAGTATCCAACATTTTCCATGGAGAGCTTATATGTCCCAGATGATGCATCTTTCGGTTTAACTACTGCGGACATTTTCTGTATTCCTACATGCCATAGGGAATCACTATGGCATGTCACATTTCCCAAACAAGTAATGTTTTTAATTCAGCTAAAAAGGAAAGGTTGTAAGGAAAAAAAAAAATCTCATAAGTAAACAAAGCTGACAAATAAGTAGAAATCCAGAGACATTATCAGAGAAGAGTGTTTTCTGAAAACCAATTATGTGTTTGAAACAAATATCTCTGCTCAATTATGCCTAAGTATTTTATCAAGTTGTGTCAGTGTTCCACCTCATTCCAAAAGAATCTGACCCCGTGTGATATGCACAATGCAAGTAGTTGTGACATAAACATTGTCAACCTCCTATAATATAGGTCTCTCTCTTTTCTTTGATACAGATTAAGAACTGAGGGTCAAGTCTACAAAATCAGTAACCCCTATTAATTGAATTGAAGAACTTCTGTTACTGTCAGAGGATATATTGTTTAAAGGTATCTTACAATTGATTTTAAGTCTTTCCTGAACATCAGTTATCAAAAATTAGTGGTTACATTATGTATGAAGAGTGTAATGAGTTACAGTTAAAGTTTCAAATGCCCTTGAAAGAACTAGGGCATTGCAACTGTCTCCCCATTATTTCTGACTCTTTTCTTCCCAGCATTTCCTGTGGGTTCAGAGCTACACTGATAATCTGTCATAAACCTTTAACCTCTCAGTAACTTCCAGGAAAAATAATTTTATTGTATCACTTAGGATTAGTGTCCTGTAAAGTTTTCAAAGGTTGAAATACTAAATTTCCTCAATAAATTTAATCTAGAAGCAAGAGTTCATGCATTTTTATTTAGCAAATTATCACTAGCATTATTGGTGGTCTTTAAGTGTTAGTGTTTTGGCGTTTTTTTATGTACAGAAGTTCCTTTATTTCACAAATATTTACATACTTTTTTATGTTACCTTCCATTCTAATGGGTAGGGGTTGTTTTATTAGAAGCATGCTGCTTATGAAGATCTGAGGGAATTTCAGAAAATTTGATGTCTGGAATAAATATCCTGGAATAAATGCCTGGATAGAATTAAAGAATATAGAGTAATAATTACATTGTTCCTTATTGATGCTGTGAAAATATTCCAGTTTTACTAGAGCTCCAATAAGGATATGGTCTTTGGGGTCTATTTTGACATTTATAAAAGATTGGCACCTGGTTTATAATTGTGATCATTATGGTGCAGAAAATACACACTTATTTGATTTGTTCTTAAGTGAGTCTGAGTTTAAAGTTAGACTCCAGTGCTACAAATAAGTTGCTTCCCCTGTTTCTATTTGAAGAGTTCACATCCTATGCTGTAGAATTGCAATATTTCTTAATCAACCCTAAATTATTCACTGATTTTATATATGACATAAGAATGAGAGTATATTTCTTGGTCCATCGACGTCCAACCTCCTGAACACATTTCCTAATCAAAACCTCATGTTCGCTCATAGACGCTCTGTATATCTGGGTGGGGACAACCTCCCCAAAGTTCAAGTTTGAGGTCACAGGCCTCTATTCAAACCACAGGGACTGAAGGCCTGGCAGGGGTTGGGGGAATGAACTGAGTGAGCCACAGGCATTTAGGGAGTCGAGACTGCCTTCTTGCCCCCATGAATTTTGTGTTACATTCAATACTACAGGGAGCTTTTTAAAAAAATTAACAGTGTTAGTTCCCCATATATACTCAGCTGCTGAGAATTTGCCACGATGCTCGATGATGCTCGGTTGAGAATGGAAACATGGATCCATAAGTGTGTACAACTAATAGTAAAACTGGTTTTCCCAGGGGCTGGAGAAAAAGGAACACTTTGCAGGGATGTATAAGATAAGCATTCTACACTGAAAAGCATTAAGCGAGAGGTTTTACAGTACATGAAATACAGCACAGTTTTTACTTCATGCTCTTTTATGGAGAAAGAAACTGTTACATCATCTCCCTGGGGACAAATCACCCATTTGGGCAAAAAGAGCCACACCATGAATGAGGGGCAAGAACAGTTTCATCAGCACAGATGTCTTTTTTTTTCTTCTTACTAGTTAAAGGGAAATGCTTTTTTTCAAGAAAAGTGTGCTGTGAGATCTAATCTTTCAGAGGGTCATTTCTCGCTTGTAAGTCATATGACCTAAATAGCACTGAATTCTCACATTATAAAAGGAACATTACCAAATGCATACTTATTTTCAAGGAGATATGGGACACTGACTTTAAAATAAAGCAAGTGAACAGAATTCCCTTCCCAGCCCATAGGCAACAGAGAGGCTTGGTAATGATATTGGCGCCATTTACAGGCAGGTGTGAGCCAACTTCCCAATGGGGAAGTTCCACATCAGAGACCCCAGCATCACACCTGGAACTAATTGGCCTCCTTTTTGGCAAATTCAATAACTAGGCCAAAGATTAAATAGACCTTGGAGACTGTACAACCACTTCCGTTTCCAAGTGCCGTCAACCCCAGGGCAGGAAGGAGGGATGTTGGGGAGGTGGCCCAGAGACAGGGCTGCCCCACTGGTCCCACACCTGCACCAGGAATATGCTGAATGCACTTCAGTTTTCAAAGCTCAAAAATTAAATACCCGTACATTATGTTGACGATTTCTTTCAGGATGACAAGTTATAGTTTCCTGCACTTTGTGCTAAAAACATTCACTAGTAATGGCAGGTAGGTACACGAAATGCAAAACATTGTTTTCAATAATTCCACAGACCCTACAGAAAGTGGTACGTAAAATATGAAACTGTTTAATGAGGAAGATGGGTTATTTTTATATAACTTGGATTTTTTTTAACATTTTAAAAGACCATTGTATTTTCCTTTCAACTGATACAAATGAAATGAATGTGTTTGTTGAAGTTACATTCCTTCATGATCTTTTAACCAACATGCCCTCTGTGCCTGCCATATGCTAGTCTCCCTTTGAGACTGAGGATACAAACAATACGTAAAAAGACCCCGTCCACAGGAACGCACAGTCTGATTTGTAAGAAAAGTTTACATGCAATTAAAATGAAGTTTTATAATTACCTAATTGGCAAAGGGAAACAAAGGGCTTTCTTTGAATCCAAAAGGTGGGGGTCGGGGGGGAAGAAGCAGAAGCTACCCATTTTGTTTGTACATTTGTTCTGGAGTCTGTGACGAGTCTGTGACTGCAGAGTCAGGTCAGAATGGCCCCACCCGGTCCACATGCGTTTCTCTGTCTGGAATGTTCTGGTTAAGGAACCAGGTTAAGGGCTTGGGGTGGCTGTGGAGAACTGAGGAGCAAGTGGGAGGAGCGCTGAGTCCAGGGGGGAATCTATTAGAGATAAGGCTGCGAAGTTAAGTGGAAGCCAGATCTGAAACTATAGCCAAAAGGGGTTGGGTTTACCCTGGAGGAAATGAGAAGACTTTGAAGTTTTTTAATCCAGGGAGTGCCATTAGCAGCTTTTGGCAACACCCTCTGGCTACAGAGAAAAGGATGATTTGGAGGGTGAGAAACTAAAGTGGGGGGGGGGGAGGGAACAGGCGTGAGGCTGCCTGCAGCCTGTTGAAAGATGATGTGGATCTGGACTGGGAGTGAGGGCAGAGAAACGGGGACTAAGTTTGGAGACTTCCAACAGGTAGAATTACCTGCATAATACTGATCATTGGGAAGAAGAAAGGGCTAAAGGTCAATCCCAGGTTTCTGGTTTGGTTTATCTAGGGCAGCTTAAAATCTTCCCTAAATCACTTGTTCTCTTGGAAAGAGACGTCATCATTCACTCATTCATCCATCCCCTCGTTCATTTATTCAACGAACATATGTTGAGCTTGCCAGGACCTGTCTGGGGCGCTGGGGACACAGCGCTGGACAAGGCTATAATAATTCCTGCCTTCGTGGAAGTTACACTTCTTTAGAGAGAGAAGGACAATGGGCAAGTATATTAAAATGTGTCAGGTGTTGATAACTGCTAAGAAGAAAAATAAAAAAGGAGGACAGCCAGATGAGGGGACACGGAGCGATGGAAGGATGTTTGGTAACACAGCGGGGTAAAAGAAGGAGACCTCTGAGCAGAAACCTATAGAAAGTGGGAAAGGGATGGAAAAGGGTGTTTCTGGCAGAGGAAACTGCTAGTGCAAAGGTTTAGAGGCTAGAAACAATGTCCTTGCGAAGAATCCTCACCCCACACAGAGGCTGCCCTCACCCACATGCAGTCTGCCTTGGAAGCAAGCACTGTGTTCCAGAGATAGGGCCTAATGAGGCAGTATTCCACCTCCACCTTATGTCCTCAGGCAAACGCTTCAGTTCTGTCTGAAAGAAATGCCTGAGACCTTAGAAAGCAAAACCTCTTCAGCTTTTTGGATAAAGAACTCTCAAGTTGTCAGAAGGACAAAGTTGTTACTATCAAGGAATGGACAATGAAAGAGACTCTACATTTTACTCCTTCAAGAAAATGTGGGATGGAAAAGGCAAGGTCAAAGGTGTGCTCAGGACAATGAGAGGCCTCCCGGAGCATGCAGACCCTGCCAGCACGTAAGGGCAAACAGGGGTGCGGCACTGCCCAGAGGTGGAACGACCTCCCCACAACCTGCCTTCAATCAGGAGGCTAAAACGGCTTGTGTCTAGGGTCCAGTTCCCACAGGAGCAAGGAAGAAATTCTAAAGGGTTGGAAAGCAGATGTAAAGGGCACATCTGATAAGCTCTAAGTCCTCGGAGGAGGATGTAAGTAGAAAAGAGAGCCACAGGCAGACCCCAGGCAACAGCAACCTCAAAGGCATGTCCAGAGGTGGAGGAAATTGGTAGAAAGGCTGGGACAAGGTCAGAGAAGTAGGAGGAAACTCAGGAAAGCCTGGGTCACGGGAGGAGAGGGCTTTAGAAGCTATTGGTCAATGAGAGCAAATCCAACAGAGAGGTCAAGGGAGACAAGGTGGACACGTAACCACAGGACTGAGAAGAAAAAATGGAAGGAGCTGGGAGTGAGTAATGGGTGGTCAGGATGCTTCTCTTTCAAGAAACTTTTGGAGCAAAAATCTGTGTGAATTGGGTAACACGAAACTGGAGCTAGTTAGGAGAAGTCAACTGACAAGAGCTGACACAAGACTCTGTAGAAGACAGTAGAGGCAACACGATGAAATCATTTGATTGGCTACAGCTTAAACAGTTGCCTTATTTAGGAAAGCCCTATTGGCTGTTTGTGATTGGTTGTCCTTAGATTTCAATTTCTTAACCTTGAGCCATTACAAGCCTAAGTTTTGGTTTTCTTAAGTAGGTTGCTAAGGCATTAGAAGCACTTCAACCTAATTGTCTCCTTATTTAATTAATTTGACAGGGAATACATAAAGATGGTTGAATGTGGAGGGCACAGACCTAATAAAGAGGGATATTTTGAGATATGGGAAGAGAATGAGAGGCAAAGCCAGGCCTGGACCAGAGTCCTGATGACAGGGAAGGAGGCGGGGCCAGGTGTGCGGTGTACAGATGTAGGGGCAGGAGGCTGCAATGTTGAATGCTATATTATTTAAACGAGTTGTTTGTTTTTTTTTTAATTTCTTCTGCTGTACCTTCCAGGCAGCAGCGATGACTGTCTATATTTACTGTCCTCAGTGGAAAACCCCAGCTTTCAGTTTCAAAATAGAGCTCCTCAAATCCCTGGCGAAGGCAGATCCGAAGGCTGAGTGCTTTGATTGGGAAGAGCTAAGGCTTGTCAAAAGGAAAATGGTTGGGATACAAGAGTCAAGGCAGGGCTGAGAGATGAGAGTGTGGCCTCAGAGAAACTTCATTTCTTTCATATAACTATCCCTCCTATCTTTCCTTTTGATTCGAACTGGCCTCATCCAGCACCCTGACTTACCTGCCTCATTCCATCTTGCATGTCCACTCCCTTAATCATAAGCCCTCAGGACAAAGAGGTTCTGATCAGCATCAGATGATCTTAGGAACAAAGCTGTAAGTCTGCTGACCCCAGAGACAGAATTTTGGTCAGACTAGAGATGACATCTAGGCATCGGTTGTGTTTCAGGTCCAGACCCAGAAAAGTGGTGAAACCAGATGAAGCAATGCCATGGCTGACATCAGGACTGGATACACTGATGAGCCTCTCCTACCTTAGAAGTGGCCAATGAGTAGAGACCAGGGCCCTGACCACAACCCTAATTCCCTCAGTCACCGGGATTAATGAATTTTTCCCTATATAACCCATTCCCTGGAAGCCACTGGGGAGGCAGCTCTTGAAGTGTTAGCTCACCTGTGTTTCCAGGCATGGGCCACTTCCAAAAATTAAACCCTTACTGTAAACTCTTGTTTGTGTCTTACTGGGCTTTGATGTACACAGGTGAATGGACCCCAGTAGTCCAGTAGCAATTTTGGTGCTCAACATGGAGTCACCTTTTGCCTGTGGATTTGTGGACCGCAGCCCAAGGCTCACCACTGGGCCCCCACCTAGCAACTGTGGCCTTGGAGGTAGAGGCTGGAGGGCAGTCCATGAGTGGGCACGCCGACTTACGGTGCTTTTTTTTCACAGCATATGAAACGAGGAATTGAAAAGGCCTAGATTTGGAATTCGCTCTGGTTTTGAAAACTGAAGACATCTTCTAGTAAGGTTCCACAGGTGATGTCCCCAGGAAAACTGCCCTCTTTTAAGGCTCAGAGAAACCGAAATAGGAACAGGAAGGGATGTGGTTCCTGAGAAACCTGTCTGTCTGGCCTCCTTCTCCCAGACTCAGGAAGCTCGGTGGGAACCAAGCGGGAGAAATCTTGTTTGTCAGTCTGCTTGAGGCTCTATTTGTTACCTGTAGAGTCTATGTACCCAACGGGGGAAAAAATCCAAAAATGGAATTTTCAGTCCTTTGCCAACATTTAGGTGGGAACCAATTCTTGAGGAATAAAAAAAGCTGTCCTTGTTTTACTAATGAAGTCTTTACAGAACCAGAGGTGTGGCTCTGTCTGTGAACACCTGGATCCATGTGTGAATAGCTGGTCTTCTCCTAGAACTCTTATCTGTGCCCTCTTTTAAAATGAAAGTTTCAGGGAGCTAATTTCTATTTTAAAAAAAGAAAAGAAAAGAAAAAGAAAAACAAAACCGTAGGCATCTGAATAGATCAATTCCAGCTGTTTCTTTCTAAATTAGTGAGGTTTTCTTTATAGTACCTGTCTCATGGCGGAAAGATCCCTGCACATATCTGTCTGTATTGTGGTATTATCTGCCTCTGAATGAGGTTGTTAGTCTTCTTTAAAAGTGGGGCTCTAGTAAACCGGCTCAAACAAACACGTACTTATATGAAAATTCAAAAATATAACAAATGTCAACATAAGAAACATCTAAACCTATAAGAATTTTTATGAGTTTATTTGAGCCAAACTGACAATAATTGCTGGGAAGCAAAATCTAAATGGATTGAGAAAATGCTCCAGAGAATGGCCACATTGCACCGCATTTTATTCACTATGAGGAGGAGGCATAAGTAGGGTTCATGAAATTCACTGGTGATAGATTACGGACATGGGAGAAAAGCAAAGAAGGGAAATCTCTGAGATTGGATAAAGAATCAAATGGAGAGACAAATACTTCTTTTACATTGGTGGGTATAGGATAGTTAAAAATGAATAACTATAGGACATAGAGACGGTATGCAGGGAACAACATAACAGTGAGGGCTTCCATGGCCTCCTGCTTACGGTGTTGAGGCTGCGATCTGAGGGGTCTGGAGAAGGAGTTTACTCTGACATTTCAAAGGTATGTTATCAGGTATGCTACCTTAGATGCAAAAAGAACATATGGGCTCAGTTAAGATAAAGATTGACCTTTGTTAGGGAAAAATACCATCTAGGACGTGACTACCTGCCATGAACCAGTTTTAGTTAAGAAGTTTTAATTTCAGACCATCCCATGTGGTTGCTTTTGGTGTGAGGTTTAGCATGTGGCCCCTTTTTTAATCCACAATAACTAACCCAAGCACTTTTCGGAATCACATCATCTGGGAAAATATTTGATATTAAAGAGGGTTTGAGTTTAGTTTGGTTAAACAGACATATCTTTAAAATCATCATCATTAAATAATACTTTTATTCTACCTGGGTTCAGTAGTTAAGTAAGTTTATGTTATCTCTGTTGCAAAATTTGTCAGCAGGAAACTTGGTATGATGAAATTTTCATAATTAATCTAACCTTAACTATTATAAGCAAGTAAATTAAATAAATGTAAATGGGATAAAACATTTCTTTTAGGTTAACTCTTTAGCAAAAATTACATTGTACTTAAATAGTTTTATAAATCTCTTTGGTAACTTGACACTTAAAAGTTTTGCTAGCTAAACTAAATAGTGGATATTCATTGAATGTCTAGACCATTTCCAAATGAGATAAAATAATGAAACATTAATTACTGAACATAGGTTCATCTACTGTTTGCATATCATAGAGAAGCAAAAGATATTTGGGTCTATTAGAAAAACATTTTATGCCACATTAAAAAATGTGCTATGGGAAAATATAGACAAGGTCTGTCCAGAAAGTATCCAACCAGATACTATGAAAAGTAGGCATTTACTCATATACCCTTATTATTAAATGGGCATTATATATTGGAGATTATATAAAAATCCCCAAGAATCACAAAGTCCTGATGCAATACTCATTTGTAATTCTTGTTATCTTAAAATGTTATAAAAAGCAATGTTCTTTGTCAATTACATTATAATCAGATCTATAACCATCTTATTTCAACTTTTGTCATTTACAGTCATTGTTTTACTCTGATGTTTTTGCAAGTATGTTTCATCTTCCAAAAGATCCATGAAAAGGACTGACTTGTTCTAAAACAGAGTTTTCTGAGAATAAACTTTCAGATCATACCTTTAAACTGAATGAAGATTTATAAAACTCTAAGTAATAACTGGATTCATGGCAAATGATCAAGACAGGCAAGGATTAATTATAAGGGACTGAATAAACTGAGGATGATTTTATTTTTATAACTTTTTGTTTGAAATATTGCTAATATTCAATCTTTTTGTTTTCCAGATCTAAGGAAACTTGTGTTCTCTTAAACTATACGATGTAGAGCAATTAGGTAAATTCTAACTTTGTAATCAATATTGAAACATTTATATTTTCCTCTCTACCTTATTCCTCTAGAAGTTTGGAGACACTGAATGAGTATTAATATTTTCATGGCAATAAGGTTGTTTGCATAAATTCAATGGGTATATGCTCTTTTTATAAGAGAACACAATTGGAAATTGGATTAGTACCAAAACTTTGACTGGAATGTCATGTTTAAATGAGACAGGTATAGATTCTTGATGTCACCAGCAAGCTCTAAGGCATTAAGACTGACTCTGGAAGCCAGTAAGAGCCCACTGGAGAAGCGGCCTGGTACCTCACTTACGAGGTTCACTGTGGTCTTTCCAGGTGAGAAGTGCAGGTCGCTTTCTTGGGAAATGGCAAAGTAAGAACCTCACGGCATTTTGGGGAATGAAAAGAACCCGAGAGATTCACATAAAACGATAGGTACTGCAGGCAAGTGATGATGGCAACCATGGCACTTGGCTTCTTAGCCCTGAGAGGCTAATTAAAGTTGAATCTAGAGATTCCTTATGAAATTCCAGCAAAGGAGAATTTAAATAGCCTATAAAATCAATTACTATTCTTGTCATACTTTTGCAAATAACAGGCCGAATTTAATGGTGCTGGATTTATATAATAAATTAATCTTGACTATCTTTGATAAAATGAGGGTTATTTTTAAAGGGAAAAAGTGTTTCAATAAAAACCATAATGTCCGATTATGGATATTAGATTCTGGTTCAGTTAACTGTCTTTGAAATCTTATTTTTCATCTGTGGACTGGACTGGATTCTGAATCTTTCTAAGGAAAGTATTTCGCTATAGTCCTCTTAGCTGGTATTTTTTTTCTCCCAGCCTTTGCCTTGGAGTTGTTGAAAACTAAAACTGTCTTTTCTGAGCCTTGCAACTACAAACCCCAGCTAGATGACACAATATGAACTTCTGAAAAATCCTTACAACAGATCATATGTACATGGCTTCAGGGACTGATACTGTGTGAGTCACACAAAGAGCTTGCCTAAACTGGTGTCAGGACATTCACCAGGGATATCTGAACTTCGGACCAGGGGAATCTGCCAGATTGTCATTGCTTGCCTTCTTTCCAGCAAAAATAAAGCTCTGAACCTTTTATCTGAAGGTTATCGTGACTGATAGTCTTGAAGACCCGAAGTCTAACTTATGATTTGCTCGAATAATTACTTAAGGTACAGTTATCCTGGCCTTCTGCTTCTTCTACCATTGCTGTGGCTCCTGCTTATAAATCGAATACCTACAGTGCACCCTCTAAGGTTCAGGGGCCATCATATACGAGGTGGGCATGTGAAATTACAAGAGCCAGATAAAAGGGGCACAATAACCAGACAAATCTGACTTCATCTTATGAGCTAATCCTCCCTTGTCATTGAACATGCACCCAGTGGCCCTATATTCATCAACAATGAGGAATGTGCAAAAAAAAGGGGGGATTATAACCATGTAGAAACTTCATTTCTTTAATATGACCTTTTCTCCTTTCTTTCCTTTTGATTCAAACTGGCCTCATCCAGCACCGACTCATCCCCTTCCCTCTCCCTTGTATGTCCACTCCCTTTATCATAAGCCCTCAGGACAATGAGGTTCTGATCAGCATCAGATAATCTTAAGAACGAGACCTCAGATGTGTTGACCCCAGAGACAGAGTTTTGGTCAGACTAGAGATAACACCTAGCCTTTAGTTGTGTTTCAGCTCCAGACCCAGAAAAGTGGTGAAACCAGATGAAGCAATGCCATGGCTGACATCAGGACTGGGTACACTGAAGAGTTTCTCCTCAATTAGACGTGACCGATGAGTAGAGACCAGGGCCCTGGCCCCAGCCCTAATTCCCTTCATCACCAGGATTCATGATTTCTCCCTTTTGTAACACATCCCCTGGAATCCATTGGTTAGCCAATTCTTTGAGCATTAGCTACCTGTGTTTCTGGGCATGGGCCTCTTCCTAAAAATAAATTCTTTCTTTCTTCTCTGCAAACTCGTGTTGTGCCTTATTGGGCTTTGAGGCATGCAGGCAAATGGACCCCTTTGGTCTGAAGATAAGAGCGCTGGCCTGTAAGATCAGCCAAAGGGTGGCAGGAGGAAGCCATAGGAGGGAGGCAGGATGTTATGTCAAAGCAAGGTTCGACAGCGCATGGGAAGGAGGTGGAAATCCTTCTTTGTGTTGTCATAAGAAACATCCAAAACCTAATGAGAATTTTTGAGTTCATTTGAGCCAAACTGATAACAATTGCCAAGAAGCCAAATCTCAATGGATTGAGAAAATGCTCCAAAGAATGGCAGTTTTGCAGCTTATTTTATACATTCAGAATCAAAGGAGGTAATGTCGGGGGGTGGGGGGGCAGCTACATGAAATCCGCTGGTGGAAGATTAAAGGGGCAGGAGAAAGCAAAGGGGAGAGAAATCTTTGGGACTGAATAAAAGGCAAAACAAAGAGACACTTCTATTACATGGGTGGGCCCTGGAGAGCTGGTAATTAACATTTACAGCACAGAGAGATGGAATTCGAGGAATAAGAATAGGAGGAGGGATGCTGTGGTCTCTACGCTGGCGCCCTGAGGGGTCTGGAGGAAGAGATCTCTCCACATTCCAAAGGGAAGTTATCTTAGATGCAAAAGGACAATAGACAGGCTCAGTTAGGTACAGACTGACCTTTGTCAAGGAAGCTGCAAGCCTAGGACGTGACTACCTGCCATGACCCAATTTGTTAGGAATTTTTATGTTCAGGTCGTCCCATGTGGTTGCTTCTGGTCTCTGAGTCCTGGTGTCTCAGTCACCACGGTGCAGCCAGGGTAGAGAAAGTACGGCAACAACAGCAGCATATTCATCAGGAAGTGCCTGAAAGGGCTCCCGTCACCCACTCCATAGTATTCCAGGACACATGGGAAAAAATACGCAGCACCGTTCCTGTAATAAACAGCCCTGAAATCTAAGACATTTAACAAAATTTTATTTTTTGCACATCCTACATGACCATCGCTACTTGGCAGGGAAGTCAGCTCGTCTCTGACACTGGGGAACCTAGAGGGACGGAGCAATACCAGCCCGGATACAACTGGATTGCTCTGGCAAAGGAAAGAGGATTCTGGGGGATCCTGCCCAGACAATTCTATATTTACTCCGATTCACCTAAGTTTTGCTTGTTGTTCAGATGAATCACATGGCCCCACAGCCACCCAGAGGGCATCCAGGAAGTAGAATTCAGAGACACTTGGTGAGCAGCACTAACGAGGGCCACATTTCCCCTGGTAAGGGGGAGCACTGTGCCAGCCAGAGCTCTGCACAGCGCAGCGGGAGGGGACAACCAAAAGAAGATGACAAGGACGGAGCTCAGGTTCAAAGTAGTAATGTTACTGAGCTGAGCTGGGGCAGGGTCCAGGAGGAGATGCACACACTGCACCAGCCACAGACGCTGCTTCCAAAGAGGGCGGGGAGTGCCGAAGGCCATGGCCATGGCCTGGTGCGTGAGCCGGTAGAGCCACAGTCAGTCAAGAGCAAAGGGCCTCCAATGGACAGGAGCATCCACCCTGGGCCTCGGAAGCTACCATGAATGTAGGGTGAACTGAAATCATTAAATTCAGATTGGCCACAGAAGCTTATAAACTATCTACGTAAAAACTGTAAGTGACTGAGTTATCTTGAAATAGCGAAAGAAGTGTATGTCACCATCAGAGCAAAAGGGAGTGGGTGGTGTGTGAGAAATTCTAGTCCGGTTAAGAAATAAATAAATAATGAGAAGTATCTGTCTATACATGTCTATACATCTAAGCTATGACTGGACCTTTCTGCTCTGCTGAATAAGTGTGTGGTCGGTGTGAGGGGACAGAGATCAGGGGCGTCATAAAGATCAGGATGTTCACGTAGAGCAATGGGTTCTATTTTCTCTGGGAATGAAGAAAGAAGGTCATCTAGGACTCTGCTCTGAATGACCAAAAACCCATGGAAACTGACAGTGGCCCAAGGGCCAGTACCCCTGAGTCATGTCTACACTAGGGAATACCAGCACTAGCAGGTATGCGCGTCCCACCAGGGCAGGATCTAGCAGAGAACAGAGTGTATCACAGGCTTTTGTCCGTACAGGATACATTTGGTTTAATGATGGCCATTTACTCCTGGAAAGAAGTCAAAGAATGGCCTCTGACTCAGAGAGGGACAGAAGGAGGCTGCAAGGGTCCCGTTCACATTGCTTTGACATCTGCAGTGAAGTCACATTGGTTGACTAGGTATATTTGACAGTAATGAGTGAAAGGAGAAAAGATGTTGGAATCAGACCGAGGTTCCAGTTCTGGCTCTTCCAACTACTCTGAGTTGGTTTTCCTAACTATTAAATGGGGAGAAGTACAACTCCCTTGAGTATCTGAATAGGGATCAAAGGAGATAATTCATGGATAGTCCCTGCCACATAGGAAGCATTTGTGAAATATGATTTCCTGCTCCCATCGGTATCTACCGGTGACCTATCTGGTCATTCAGAGACTTAATCTCTGCCTTCCTTCCTGATGTGAAGCACTCTTAACAGTCCCAGTAAATCATTTGGAAAATCGCATTCAGAGGAATGTTAGCCATGTCAGACGTACCATGTAATGAACTACGCAAATGGTAACTGCACTTTGACAACCCTTTCTGCCCCTTCCTGGCAAGACCTGTTCCATTGCACTATGTGACAGCATGGGAGTAAATGAGTCAGTTGCGGAAATTTTTTTATAGCTTCAATCAGCCCTTCAGCTCGATGACAACAAAATTTAACTGAGTGGCCAGTGGTTCTCGTGGCCTTAGAACCTATGTGGTTTTTGTGTGTATGTGGGTGGTGGGAGATATTTCAGCACTGGACAGTAGGTACTATGAGATACTGAGTCAATTAAAGAGAATACTAAATCACTGACTGCAGTGTCCCAGTTGTCTCTCGCTGCCTAACAAGCTTCCCAAGACTTTGTGGCTTAAGACAACAATTTCGCTTTCTTTCTCATGGTTCTAGGGCGGAGAGAGGCAGTTCTCACTTGGGGTCTCGCATGCAGTTGTGGTCAGATGGCAGGCTGGGGATGGGGTAGTACTTGGTGGGGACAGCTGATGACTGGGTGAACAACTCTCCCTTGATAAGACCCCTCCTTTCTTAAAGAAAATGGTAGAATTTGTTTTTTAAAGCTCAAGACTTCATTTTCCTGGAGTGCATTAGGTGATTTGGGATCAATGTAACGCTCGTGGGATGAAAGTGGGGGCAGAGTTAGGGATAGGGTAAAGGCCTAAGAAAGTTAATGGGGGCACTAGGGCATAGTAGTTAAGAACACGGGCCGTACAGATGGGGACCTTGGACTCAGTGTGCCACTTTTCCACTTTGTTGGCTCTCCCACTCACTAGCTGTGTGGCCTTGGAGCAGATCCTTACCCCCGATGAGCTTCATTTATCTCATCTCTAAAAAAGGGCTAACAATGCCTACCTTGCAGGGTGTTTGTGAAGACTGAATACGGTAATGGAGAGCAACGTCCCACATTTTGAGGATGCTTGTTCAGTGTTTAATGATGACAGGAGGAAGTATTTCAGGAGCCAAGCTGAGATGCCGTCCAACAAATGAGAAATTTCAGTGCTAAAAAACTCGGTAGGTTTTAGGATCTCTGGCAATAGCTTAGAATCAAACATTCCCTGTACTATTTTAATCCAAGAAGGAAAAATGTACTTTTGATGAACAAACCTGTTTTTGGATACTTGTTTCTACCTGCATTATTGTCCTTGTAGTGTGTCCCCCAAAGAAAATCATGGTTGCGGCTTTATCTGGTACCTTGTAAATGGGGTTGTTTTTTATGACAGTGGTTGTGTTTGGCTCTGGGGAAAGGGGAAGCTCAGATCACAGCATGCTCTAAGTGGGTGTGTGCTGGGAATGCCCACTGCTGGTCCTTTGTGCATAACACCTCTCCCATAAACTGTCAGATCTCTTGGTGACAGCTAAATACATGCTTTAGACATGTGTTAAAAATCAGGCATGCCAGGCCCAGCTCGGATTTCATCTTACTGAATCGCCTTCTGCGTTAGTCCTTAAGAAAGACGGCAACAACCTCAAACACAGATTAAGTTGCTTTCAGGTAGAATTACAGGACAGGGGCCTGGCTGGGAAAATGTTCCTACAATTTAAGGGCACTGGCGAGGACCCTACTGCTTGAGTGCGTCAAGAAGTATAGAAACTGGCAAGCAGTTTGCTCTTTTTAAAAATCTTTGTGGGCCTTTAAAGTTCAACTTTAAGCACTGGTTAAAAACTGGATAGGCAGCAACAATTTTTATCTCCACCAGTATTAATGCTGGGGATGAGCCCTCCACCCAAGCGACAGAAAAGCATCCAGAACTAATTTGGGTCCCCGGGAAGGTTTAGAAAATTATAATGCCTCAACGGGGGTAGAGTTGAATCTATCGGCTTTTGGCTCACCCTGGAAGATGATCTCTTCACACTACGAATAAACAGATGATGAAAAATGTAAGCCCGGGGTGGAGAGAGTCTGATTAGGTAAGTTTAGCCATTGAAACAGAGACACTTCTGCTGCTTAACAAGATCAAGCCTAAACTTGGAGTAGGCACAGTTCCTTAGCATCTCCCTTGGTCAAATACTGCAGCTTGGCAATCAGTCACAACAGGGCTGAGCAGAGAGCTGCATCCTTTTCAGCTCAGCCACATGGCTCAGCCGGGCTCTTGACAATGAGAAGGGTCTAGTTCTTCTTCCACTAAGGAAAAGGGCTTTTTTTTTTTTTTTTTTTTTTTTTAAGAACCAGCGAAAACCCTTGGCCAAATTTGAATTATGAGGTCAAGAAATAAAATCATCAGCTCTGGCCAGTGTTCAGTTCCTCATCAGGGCACATACCTAGGTTGCAGTCTCGATTCCCCGTCCAGGTACTTGCAATCCCTGGTCCTTGCACATAATGGGACCTAACCAATCAGTGCCTCTCTCTCACAGTGATGATTCTCTCTCCCTTCTTCTCTCTCTAAAAGAAATGGAAAAATGTCCTTGTGTGAGAATAAGACTAAAAAACAGAAAAAGAAATCAAATCATCAACAAAGCTTAGGTGGAAATAGATAGGCAATCAATTAATCTAAAATTAAATGAATATTTTAGATCATTTAATGAGTATTTTTTGAAGCCAGAAGTGTGTACTTAGCTGTGATTTCCAAATATGTATTTCTGAACCATACAGAGATGAAAATGGGCTTTCCAAGATAATTAACCAAAATAATGTAACTACCAAAAACTAAGAAAGGTTTTGGTAGCATTACAAGAAGTATAGAAAGTAAAAAGAGGAAGGTGATGTTATTGCTTTACTCTGTATTATGGGTTTCAAATACCACATTTTAAGAGGCAGTTAGTGAATCCCTGGGCATGTTCAAAGGAGAGAAATCAGGGTGGTAGGGGATTGCAAAACCCTGTCACATAGAGACTGTTCAAGTACCAGGACTATTGGGAGAGCAAGGGGGGCGGGGGCTCAAGAGACAAAGACATATGATGCTTTTGTTTGTTCATTTTTCCATTTTTTTTATTTGAAAGGCAGTCATAGTTTTACCTTGTTTATATAAAAGTTCCAGGACAAATATTGGGTGTAAGCTGAAAAAAGTCACTCAATTATGGAATGAGGTACCTTGTGGCAGTGAATTCCCTGCCATAGGAGGGCGGATCGCCGCTTGATCATGGCATGGTAGACGGATTTCAGCACTGGATGAAACTGGATTAGGGTGAAATAGATTTAGAGGCAGGATGGTGCCATAGTTACGTTAAGAACTCAGCTCTAGAAACAGACAGATTTGGGGGCTTCACTCACTTATTTCATATGGCCCAGAACACTCTACCTACTTCTCTGAGCTTCATTGCTTCACCAGAAAATGGAGGTAACAATGCTTGTAGCATAAGGTTGTTTTGAGGAGTAAATACATTAATGCATATAAAGAGTTTCACATTCTGCTTGAATGAGCTTAATAAATAGCAGCTATTTTTCCCATTAGTCATGAGTTTTAGGGTTTTTATTAGCCTTATAGTCAAATGTAAATTTTTACAATTACCTAAATTCAGGAAACTTAACCTACAACACTTATATTTCCAGCCACAAGGTGGCAGACAGGTTGGCACCATATTTCATGCTCTGGAATCTACCTTGGAGGTGAGAAGTGGTGAGAAGCAGTAAGAAACAGTAAACCATGAAAGTGAAAAGAGAAATGAACTGGGGCCCACATGCTCCAAGCCGGGAGCGGAGCAGGGTGGGACCCATGAAATCAGGCCACGACTTTACAGGGAGTTTACTATGCTTTGACTTTATAGGATTACTTTTCAGTTTGGCTTTTGTGGAAATAAAATATCTATTGAATAATCAACAAGAGGTTTCCCAAAAGCTAATGCTTATGGAGATTCTACTCGATGATAGGGAGACAAGTGGGAAAAGATGATTAGAAAAGGAAAGTATGTGTTTACAGTTGTGTAAAAAAAAAGATACTGAACATATATGCAGTGATGCTCTTCCCCTTCATCCTCAGACCTAGCCTCAAACCCAGCCTCCCATTTACCTGCACAAAGTTATAGCCCATACATACAAGCAACTTCCTAGTCCTTTCTTGAGTCCTTTCTTGCCTACTGCTCCTCCAAGCTCCCCTCTCCCAAATTCTAGTAAAACAAATATAAAAGAACAACTTTTCATGGGAAAGGGCATGGATCTCCCTTGAGCAAGGACACTGACTTGGGGAAAGGAGACCGGTGAATGGATTCCAGTCCCACCTGGGCTACTGAAGTAGCTGGTTTGGTCTGAACAAATCAATCTGGCAGTGTTCTCACTCACATGGTGAGGGGGTGGGGGTAACCTAGCCCTAACTGATCTCCAAGAGTTTGTCCCATCCAAATACTCTCTGAAGAAGAAACTACCACCTTTCTCTGAAGCCTAGTATCCAACCCTTACTTACCTGGTCCATTAGTCACAATCCGTATGAAAGCACCAAGATGCATATGATGTTAGCAGAACTGGAAGAAAACTTGGAATCAAGTAGTCTTGTCCCCCAGTTTTAAGATGAAGAAACAGACTTGGAATGATAATGTAATTTTATCAAGGATAGACAGTTAATATATCAGGCCAGGACTAGGGCTCAAGCCCTCAGAAATTCTGATGATCATTCCTGCACATGTGCATATACATGTGTACTAGACCCTACATGGTGATAATATAAGAGTTTTGTTAAATATAACTTAGATACTATAAAATCAAGCCATATTAATTGTGCAATTCAATAATTTTTAGTAAATTTACAGAGCTGTGAAACGATCACCACAATCCACTTTTGGAACATTTTTTATCACCCCATAAAGATTTCTGTGCCCATTTGCAGTCATTTCCCATTCCCACCACCAGCAAATATTAAATCACTTTGTCTCTCTATAGATTTACTACTCTGGGTATTTTATATAAATGGGATCATATAATATGTGGTCTTTTCCTCAAATTTAGAGGGAAAAGCACTCTGCTAACTTTATCAAATTGAGGAAATTTCTTTCTATTGCTAGCCTATTAAAAGTTTTTATCACGAATGGTGTTAGATTTTATCAAATGCTTTTTGTGCATTTATTGAGATCATCATATGGGTTTAGTCCTTTATCCACACTATTCTATAACATTAATATGATATTACATTGACTCTGAGATATTAAACCATTCTTGTATTCCATATAAGAAATCTTACATGGTTATGGTAGGTAATCCTTTTTATATGTAGATTGATTCATTTTGCTAATATTCTGTTGAGGATTTTTTCCATCTAGGTTCATGAGGAATATTGGTACGTATGTAGTTTCTTGGATGTCTTTGGTTTGGTATTGAGGTACTAATCTCATGATATTAGTTGGAAAATGTTCTCTCTTACATTTTGTGTTTTTGAAGAATTGGTACCATTTTTCCTTTGAATGTTTTATATAATTCACCAGTGAAGACACCTCAGCCTAAGCTTTTCTCTAAGGGAAAATGTTCAATTACCAATCAAATTCTTTATTGATTATGGGTCTATTTAGAGTTTTTATTTCTTTTTCAGTCAATATCTTTAATTTGTATCTTCATATAATTCTCCCTTTTTAATCTAAATTATCAACATAAAGTTGTCCATAGTATACTCTTATAATCCTTTTAATTTCTTTAAGGTTTGAAGTGATGTCTCCTCTTTTATTCCTGATTTTGGTAAGTTGTATTCTCTCTTTTTCTTGTTGGTTATACTAAATCAGATTTTTCAACCTGGCACTGTTGATATTTGGGCCCAATAATTTTTATTATGAATGGAGCTGTCATGCGCTGTAGGGCATTCAGTAGCATCTCTGGCCTCTATGCACTGGATGTCAAATGTGCATGAATAAACACATGCAGATGCACATGCACACGCCCCAAAGTATGACAGTTAAGTGTCCCCAGTGGGGAAAAGTCAGTCTGGTTGAGAATAACTGGTCTACATCAAGTTTTAATTCTGTAATTTTTTTTAATAATCAACTTTTGTTTTCATTTATTTTTACCTATTTTTTGTTTATCAGTTAATTTGTGTCTGATCTCATTATAAATTTCCTACTTTCTACTTGCTTTGGATTTAATTAACTCTTTTCCCCCCTAGTTTCTGAAGGTGGAAGCTTAGGTTATTAATTTGGGGTCCACAAAATGATTTTAAGATGAGCTGTATTTCAGATAACTTGAATTTTAGTAGACCAAGCCTCTTAGCCAGAAGAACTGTTTAATAACCAGTTAAGAAAACTTATTAAATAATCATTAAAAATAGACAATAGTAAAAGAAAAGCTTTTCCTCAGCCCTCAACCTTGCCTTCCCTAAGCAAAATATTGTGTAAAAGAAACTTAGCTGTTGTTAACTTCTAGCCAGTTCTCTTACCTAATAACCCTGGATTCCCTAAATGACATGAATTATCAGCTTTTCCTTGAAACTTCTTTTCACTTCTCTGCATCTGACCTCATTTCATTCACTTACACTGATAAATTAGCTAATCTGATTGAACAATTGCTGCTGGTTATATAAGAGAATATTATTTTTCTAAGTTTTATAAATAATGAAAAGCATATGTAAGTGATTAACACACAGTAGATGCCAATGTAATCACTATCAGAATGGTGATGTTGTAGAAAGGAAGGAAGTGCCATTTGGAAAAATTAGGCTTTAAAACAGGGGTGTCCAACCTTTTGGCATCCTTGGGCCACACTGGAAGAAGAGTTGTCTTGGGTCACACATTAAATAAATTGTGACATGTAATCACAAAAAAATCTCATAATGTTTTAAGTAAATTTACAATTTTGTGTTGGGCTACAGTCATAACCATTCTGGGCCACATGTGGCCTGCGGGCCAAGGGTTGGACACACCTGCTTTAAAACAAAGACAGGGCTTCAGGTCAAGACGGCAGGCATAGGTAAATGTGGTACTCACTTCCTCCCACAACCACACCAAACTACAAGTAAACTACAGAACAACCACCATGCATAACTTCCTGAAATCTAGCTAAACAGAAGTCCTATAACTAAGGATATAAAAAAGAAGCCACATTGAAACACACTGGCGGGAGGGGGCAGAGACTCGGAATGGGCTTGTCCCACACCCATATGTTAAGTATAAAAATCAGTAGGGATATTTTTGGGAGAAGCAAGGGTTCCCAGCCCCATTCCAGGACCCCAGCCCAAAGTTCCAGTACCAGGAAGAAGAGTCCCTATAACTTCTGGCTGTAAAAACCAGAGGGAATTAAGGATGAGTGAGATAGAGGTTTCTGGAGTCCCAGGCAATTCCTCTTAAAGGGCTCTCACTCTGGCTTTCATGGACTCATTTACTCTGAGCTCCAGCACTATGGCAGCGGCATAAAGAGCACCAGGGACGTATGGAGAGAAACTTATTGTCCTGCATCACAGCAAGAGCTGGGGCACAGCTTCCTCCCACACAGACGTGCTGGCAGGCCATTGTTCCTTTTCTGAGCCCTTCCTCCACAGAGATGGCAGGCATGCACCATATGAGCCTCCATCAACCTGGCTCACACTGTTCACCATGCCCTAGTGACTACTTGAGACTCTACCTCACCTAACTTGCATGCCCACCCAAGCTGTTTCCAGTGTCTTTTCCATACAAACATCCTGTCCTGGCTCATGTTTCAGACTTTCCTAAAATCTCTCAAAGAAGCAGTAATTGGCCTCAGCATGGCCTGAACCTCTTGCTAAGTAGCCCCAGGCCTGACACTACCAGCAGCCAGGCTTGGTTCATAGTTTGGCCTCTCCCGGGCACCTCTGAGCCCAGCACAAGTATCAGCCATCTGCAACCATCTGCAGCCATCTGGCCTGTACCTCCCAGGAGGCCCCAGAGCCAGCATACCTGGTGGACAGCTTCAGACCATATCAAGCACCATCCAACCACCTCTCCAAGCAATACACTCACCAGTTAGACTCAGTGGGCACCAGAGTCCTGCCGAAGTTAAGTCCTGCTCTGTGTGGTCAGCCACTGCACAGCTGATCCTCCACAGCGGTTGCAGCCAGCCCCTGTAGCTGATCAGCCTGGGGATAAATCCCTTCCACTGACAAGCCAACAGCAATAAATGCTCAACTACAACAACAAGAGGAGGAGGCACACAGCCCATACAGAAAGCTCACCAGGAGTGCCCAGTTCAGGTGAATGGGGAGGCTGTGCTACTGAACTCTATAGGACACCTACTACATAAGGCCACTCTACCAAGCCTGGAACACATAGAAGTTCAACCTAACACATAAAAAGACACGGCGAGGCTGCCAAAATGAGGGGATAAAGATACAGGTCCCAAATGAAAGAACAGGACAAAACTCCAGAAAAAGAACTGAACAAAATGGAGACAAGCAATCCACTAGATGCGGGGTTCAAAGCACTGGTTATAAGGATGCTCAATGAACTTAAAGGAGGAGTAAATGAACTTAGTGAGGACTTCAACATAGAGATACAAAACATAAAAATGGAACTAGAAAACATAAAAAAGAACCAGTCAGAAATAAAGAATACATTAACTAAAATGAAGAATACATTACAGGGAATCAGTAGTGGAGCAGGTGAAGCAGAGGATCAAATCAGAGATATGGAGGATAAGGAAGCAGAAAACACCCAATCAGAATAGCAAAAATAAAAGAAAAAAGATCTTAAAAAATGAGCATAGTTTAAGAAGCCTCTGAGACAACTTCAAGCATACCAACATTTACATCATAGGGTGCCAGAAGGAGAAGAGAGAGAACAAGGAATTGAAAACATATGTGAAAAAATAATGAAGGAGAACTTCTCCAACCTGGTGAAGGAAACAGACATACAAATCCAGGAAGCACAGAAAGTCCCAAACATGTTGAGCCCAAAAAGACCCACACCAAGGCACATCATAATTAAAATGCAAACGGTTAAAAAACAAAGAGAGACTTTTAAAAGCAGCAAGAGAAAAGCAGTTAGTTACCTACAAGGGTGCTCCCATAAGACTTATCAGCTCCTTTCTCAACAGAAACTTTGCAGGCCAGGGGAAAGTGGCAAGAAATATTCAAAGTGATGAAAAGCAAGTACCTAGAAGCAAGATTACCCAGCAAAGCTATCATTTCAAATCAAAGGATTCTAAATGATAGCTTTGTCTTTTCTAGGACAAGAAAAAGCCAAAGGAGCTCATCACCACAAAATCAGTATTACATGAAATGTTAAAAGTTCTTCTTTAAGAAGAAGAAGAAAAAAAGCTTAAAAATATGAACAATAAGCTCTGATGTGTGTGGCTCAGTTGGTTGGGCATTGTCCCACAAAGCAAAAGGTTGCCAGTTCAATTATCCATCAGGGCTCAGGCCTGGATTGCAGGTTTGTACCCTGGCTGGGACACGTACTATAGGTAACTGATCGATGTTTCTCACTCATATTGATGTTTCTCCCCCTCTCTTTCTCCTTCCCTTCCCCTCTTTCTAAAAATAAATAAAATTTTAAAAATATGAACAATAAAATGTCAATAAATACTTATCTATCAACAATTGAATCTAAAAAAACAAAATAAATGAACAAGCAGGACAGACATAGACTCATAGATACAGAGAACATTTTGACAGTTGCCAGGTGGGAAAGGGGTTGGAGGGATAGAAGAAAAGCTGAAAGGATTAGGAAGTACAAATTGGTAGTTACAGAATAGTAATTAGGATGTAAAGTACAGCATAGGGAACATAGTCAATAATATTGTAATAACTATGTATGGTGTCAGGTGGGTACAAGATTTATCAGGACAATCAATTAGTAAGTTACATAATGTCTAATCACTGCGTTGTACACCTGAAACTAATATAATATTGCATATCAACTATAATTGAAAAATAAAATATTATTTAAAGTAAAAAAAAAAAAAGAAAAAACCTAAGGAAATTTCCAAATCATGGAAGGACAGAAGAGATATAATCAGGCACACTAGAAAGAAAGCCTGAGTTTCACCAATGATCAAACTTTATTCTAAGAGCATGTGCTAAAGCTGGGACGCGGTTACTGCCAGGAGCTAAGGGGAGGGATGAGTTTAAGCCTTCTTAGCAAACATTAGAGCCACGCCATGGAAACCAAATTCAGTTAATGAACACCAAGGTCAACAGCAGAGCTAACAACAGGAGACTGGATGAAGATGAGGAGCAGGACGAAATATGAGTGGTTGGAATGACATAAAAAGGACCCAATTAGTTTGCAGGTTACCTTTCTGAGGTCTCCAAGCATGCAGGGTGCTTTAATGGTCTGATGGGCTTATAGGTTACAGGGAAGCTGCCATCAACTGGAAGCTGATGCCCCTTCACTACGTACAGGGGGCAGGTGCTGTGCCCTGTCCCTCTGTGAGGCACATGCCGGCTCTAAAATACCTGTCAAGAGGAGGGCAGCTCAGCTCCACATCCGTTTCTTGATTCCAGTCCCTCTCCCTGTCTCAATTCCTATCCTTGTCCCTGTCCTTTTCCCAGTCCCAATTAATCTTCCACTTGCCTTCCCTCTCTTTCTCCCTCCCCCTCTGCCCAGACACAGCTTCTCTCTTACTTATTATTTCACTCAGGCTAAGTCCAGGGCTGTAGGTAATATTCCTCTTCCACCTTAAATACTGCTTCTTGAATGATACATCAGTTCTTCCTGTTTGAGGACATCCTGAGTGTGGTGCACTGCTGTTTACAGTACAAGAACTTACTGTAGCATTCCATAGCCACACAGCTGGGGACAGGTTAAAATAGGAAATCGTGGGCTGGAACTGAGGTCCTGTGGGTACCCTTGTTCTAGGCTATGAGAAATGTCTCTGAGCTGGTAAATGAAGCACGAAAGAAGGAGGACATTAATAGAAAAAAGGAGGTTCAAAGAAAAGGGAAAACAGAACCTATAAGGTACCACCTGCATGTGATAAGAGCTTTCCATGTATTATTTGATTAAAATTTTGCAATTCTTTAAAAGAGCTCTCATCTCCCTTATTTTGCAGAAGAGGAAAGTGAGACTCACAGACCATAACAAGTAACTTGCCCATCACAAGTATGTGGCATATTTGGGATTCCAACATAGGGCTGGATGACCCCAAAACTTTCTCCCTGCTTCACATGCCATCCAATGGAGAACATGATAGTCATGCTGGTGATCTCTGTGATCACTTTTCTTTTGCTTAACAATCGTCCCTAGAATAGAAAATTCTGGAAGGATGGTGGCTTGATATGTCCTGGCTCTTCATTCTAATCCAGCTACTTCTCCTGAGCCAAGCATTGCCACGGCCGCAGCTGACGACAGCAATGGTGGAGGTCACTATGTGTGCAGGACTTTCTCTAGCTGAGCCATGTAGGAACCTGGAAACTGTGTTAGAGACCTTAAGGCCAAGGATTAGAATATATGGATCCGGGAGGAGAACTTAACCCGCTGAGATCCATGGATTCCTACCTCTCACCTCAATAACATTTCCAAGGAAAGTGTTTCTGGATGCCTTGCTTCCGAGATGTTTAGCAGGAGCAGAAAAGGGAATCTTTCCTCTTTACTCCTAAGGTAGGAGGACCCGAGTTGGCTGAGAAACAGAAAGGCTTCTTCCTGCTGCTGACATCTCAGTGGAGGATGATAAAGTGCCTATTGTTCCACTACTGGCTCAAAAGAGCAGAGACCACCAAGCTTTCCATTGTTCACGGCATGGCCCTACTTAAAGTGCATCAACAGCTGAACCTGAGCCTAAGTGGACAGACAATCAAATCAAATGGCAATTATACATGAGGCTGTCTGTCAGTCAGAGGCGGTGAGGACAAGCAGAACATTTTAAAGAGACTCTAGTGAAACAGAACTGCTGGAGGAGACTAACAACATACTGGACAGGAAAAAAATCATTCATCTTTTACCTCATGGTTTTCATCCTTTAGTACTGTTGCTCAGTTCTTTAAAATATTTCTTCCTTTTGTCAGACTCGTGACTTGATCTCGGTGGTGATTCTTTTGCCTATTCAGTTCCTGACTTTATTAATTCTTAGTCATGTTTTTCGGGACCGAAAGCCATCTCTGTGTTGTCCTGGAATCTCTGTAAAGGATTGGAGAGTATACTGAGGCAACCTGAGAAATAAATGAGCTCCAAAAAGAGAAAAAAAGGAGAGATAGAGGTTAGGCCAACATTAAACACAATAAAATAAATTGTACAGGAAAGCATGCCTGAGCTGAGTTGGATCTGTGTCTACTAGTAAAAAGACTCACGTAACTATATGTATAAAGTACACATTAAAGCAATGCAGTGTGATTTATAATATGCATACAATTAAAATGTAAGACAGCAACAGCAGAAAGGAAAGAGGAGGTAATTGGAAGCATGCTGTTAAGAATCTTAATTTGTATATGAAGTGGTATATATATTAGTTCATTGTAAACCATGATTAGTCAGGGATGAATATTTTAATCCCTAAAGCAACCGCTAAAAAACAAAACAAAGAGGCATAGCTAAAGTCCCATTGAGCATATAAAATGGAACAATAGATAATATTCAATTAATCCAAAAGGAATCAGGAAAGGAAGAAAAGTAAATGAAAAACAGACAGGACTAATAAAACAATTAGCAAGACAGTGGATTTTAGCCAAGTCATGTCAATAATTACATTAACTATAAATGGACTAAACACTCCAGTTTTAAAGAGTGTCATATTGATGTTCAAGAAAAGCAAGAACAACTTATATGCTGTCTATAAGGTATAAATTGTACATATAAAACCACAGATAGAGTAAAAGAAAAAATACGGAAAAATTATTTATATATTTAAGAAAGTTAGAGTGGCTATTTGAGTATCAAATTAGACCTCAAGACAAAGTATATTGTCAGAGACAAAGAGGGATATATAAAAGAGTCAATTCATCAGGAGACGTAAAAATCTTAAATGTGAATGCACAAAATAACAGAACTTTAACATGTGTAAAGAAAAGTCTGGCAGATCTAATGGGAAAAACATCACAATTAAGAGTTGGAGGAAAAAAAATCAGTACAACACAGAGCATGGGCTTTCAGAGCGTGCTGTGACTACCACTGGGCATCCTGAGACCCTTTCAGGGAGTCTGTAAACTCAAAGCTAATTTCACAATAGTGCTAGGGGTTATATGCCTTTTCACTCCCTTTATTTTATACTGAAATAAAGCAGGAGAGGGCATCTTTGCAATCAGATAGAAGTTTCTTAGATGAGATTTGGAAAGTACTAACCCTACAAAAAAAGAAATATAAATTCTAAAATCTGTATATTTACTACAAATAAAAAATCCTTTTCCAAAGATACTCCCAACAGGATGAAAAGTCAGTCACAGACTGGAAGAAAATATCTATAATAAATGTATCTCATATATATAGTACTGTAGAATACATAAAAACCCCCAACAAATGAGTAACACAAGTCAATAAATTTTTTTAAAGACTTAACATTTCACAAAAGCAGATGTACAAATGGATACTAAACATATGAAAAGGTGATCAATATAATTAGTCATCAGTGAAATGCAAATATAAATCCTAGTGGAATACCAGCGCACTAGAATGACTAAAATAAAAAAGTCTAACTACATAAAATGTCGGCCAGAACATGGAGCGACCTGAACTCTGATAAACCACTGATGGGAGTATAAATAGTACACTTTGGAAAACAAATTGTCAGCTTTTCAGGAAGTCAATCATACACCAATTCAAAACACTATACATGAATCTGAAAAATATTATAGTAAGTAAAAGAAAAAAAGTCAAACACGAGAAATTATATTCTTTTTGATCCCATTAGTTATAGAAATTCTATAGAAGGCAAAACTAATCTATGGTATATTTCAGTTTTAGAAATTATAAATAAAAAATATATAGGAAAATTTATCTTCACCATCCTACCCAGCCTTCTAAAAAAACAAAAACAGAACATACAAACAAACCACCAAAAAAAAAAAAAAAAACCCAGATAGTATGATGTTTAAATTCACTTAACCAGGCACACATGAACTAACTGCATTTGGTCAACTCTTCCCCAATTTATATTTACCTCTTCCCTTGAGCTCTTCTATCTATAGGACACATCATTGTTCCTACATGGCACACATACTTAGTGAATTCACCAGTGTTGCTTTTCATATTAAATATTAGTAAACTTGGATTTCTCACTTTTAGAAAAGAACAGGAAGTTCCAATGTGTTCCTGTATTCCAGCTGGTGCTCTTGTACACACTCTCGATGGCTGTCTGCCACTATGGAGATTACTGGTTTATGTCCTATGCGTCACGGTTTTTTGCCACTTGCAGCTGAAAGAGATAAGATTTTATTCTGTTGACAATAAGTAGCCTCCAAAGTATTAAAAAAAAAAAAAGGAGGGAGATATCTGACAGTATAATGCAGGAACTAAAGGCAGAAAGGTTAGTTTGAGGTTTGGGACAGAATGGTGGTCTGAATGAAGACAGCAACAATGGAGGGCGATAAGGAGATGGAAGGAAGAGGCACTAAGCAAGCACAATCCAAAGATTTTCAGGCCAAAACACTGACAGGTCTTGGGGGTGGGTCAGGTGTGGGAAGCGAGGACATGAGAGGCATCATGAATGATACCCAGACTCCTGGCTCAGGCAGCCAGGTGTGTGGTAGGACCCTTACCAAAGAGAAAGTCCAGGAGGTGGGAAGGATGGAGATGAATCTAGCTTCGGGCATCCCAATCCTGAGATGTCCAAGGGACTGACAGTGGACAGCTGAGAGCACAGCTGTGGGACTCAACAGTGGAATCACGGTAGCAGAGGGCCACTCAGGTGTCTTCTCCAGGCTGGGGCTTCTGTGTTAGCAGACTCGTGCGGCAGCTCTGCCTTAGCACACACTGGCGTCCGAGGGAAGCCCCATCTTCCCTCCCTGGCATCACCACTGTCCCTCCCCACAACCCACTACACTTGAGGAAAGCTGACATGGATGGCATCTTCCTCTCCTACCTTTCTTTGGTTCTGTCTTGAAATTTGTGGTCACCTTCACTTCCAGTGAGAGGGCCCTACTGGAGCCTTCAAGGTTGCAGCCTGGTGACTGATTGACCATGCTCTTCACAAAGAGCACAGACCTGCATCTGTTTCACATTTCTGGAGTTTTATAATGTGCCAGGTTTTGTGCTAGAGACAAGATATACAAAAATGCAAAGGTATGGCTCCGGCTTCCAGGCATTCACTGTGAAGAGACAGACATATACAACTGTAAGGTGACACAATGATTAGATTGGCATGGTTGAAATGCAGCAGAGGGGGAAGGGGACAGTGGGTCAGGTTGCAAAACAAGGGGATGGTGGGTCAGGCTGCAAAACGCAGGCAAGGTGTCAGGGGGGTGGCAGCCTTTGGCTTGACATTGAAGAACTGGTTGGATTAAGCAAGATGCAGCATATATTCTAAACAGAACACCTATATGGAGACCTGAGGCTTGAGAGAGCCTGGTACATGGAAGAGCAGATGGTTGCAGCCAGTTTCGTGAGGCTGGAGTGTAATGTTCAAGGACAGGAATGTTTGTGATGGGCCTATACTGAGAGGGGTTTTTTTGTTGTTTTTTTTGGTTTTGGGGTTTTTTGTTGTTGTTGTTGTTGTAGAGGCTGTACACAGCACGGCAGCACGGCAGCACGGCATGGTATTTAGAGCTTCACAGGGCAATAGGGATGATCTTTCTCTCGTTTGGACTCTCTGCCTCAGGAGAAGCTCAGTAACAGTCTGGAGCGGGAGGAACACGGCCTCCTCGGTATCATCTTGGGGTGCGGAAAAGGACGCTTTGCTGACTAGCGAGGGTATTTGCAGCTAGAGCCAAACAAGTTGTTCAGTCGAGGTCGTGCATTCCTGGGAGAGTCTAGCCAGCTGGCAACCAGAATTGGGCCCAGACACCAGCACGAGCCAGAGGGCCTGCCTCAGAATAGTACCGAGGCTCAGGCTGAGATGAGGGTCAACTGAACGGAGACCCAAGCATTGGCCCAAACGCAGTTCCTGCCTAAAACAGTACTAATCAACTTCAGTGGACATGGCAAAGCAACAAGGGCTGCAGAAAAAGCAGTAGGCATAGCAAGAACCCCAAGACCACTAGGACTCGGACACGCAAGCAGAACTTGAGCCCAGGCATTGCAGCAGCAGGACGAATGGGGGAAGGGTACAGGACAAAGAAAGAGGGGGCAACAACAGTGACAGACAAGGACCGAGCCCCTCCGATGTACACGCGAACAGCACAGCGCTGGCACAGCAGTCCCCGCAGACATATCCTGTGAGTTTTGGGGTTAGTTCATTGGCTGTAAGTGTTTTTATGACCATAGGTTTTGACTGTTACCCATTTGGGCAGGTGGGGCTAGAAAGAAATCTCGTTAATGGTCTCATCCTCTCCAAGCTAAGAGGCCACGTATGATCAGAAGCGCTGCTATTTTACCTGCCACTAATCAGGTACAATACTGCTGATTATTTATAAGATACAACCAATTGTGAGGCATTTAGTTACCATTAGCCTTGTTGCCACCTATTTCCGGTTCTCCCCGCCCCGTTCTGGGTACACGGTAGAACTTCCTGTCTACTTTGCGGTGGGTGAAATCACAGGACTAATTCTGGCTAATGAGTTGTGCATGGGAGTGGTCGACTAATTACTTGTGAGTGCGAGACCTTCTAGGCACCTTTTTCTAATCCTTGCAAAGTGATCGCGTGGGCTAGAGGCAGCAGTGGACATGGTATACAAGATGCATGACTTGCTCAGATTAAACTGAAATCAAGCCCTGAGCTGGAAGTCAGCTCAGACAAGCCTCCTTTGTGCTTCTGTTTCCCCTGCATTGGAAAAGGCCACGGTTTCTGAGATTAATGAAGACTCCTATCACCCCAGGAAGACATTTCAGGATATACAACTGGCATCGGCGAACACACATTTTTAAACAAAGACATGTGTTTTCCAATGAAACGATAACAAAGCATGACTTTAAGACAACGAAAATGCCAGACTTGGCCACGGAAAACTTGCAGGACTGGGAAAATGAAACATATATGTGATGTTAGTTACTTTTCCTGCCTACCATCACTCATTGCATTGGGTCTCCTTTCGGAGGATGGATATTTAGAGCATTTGGAAATTTGCATGGAGAGTAAATGCTTTGTCAGGGGCCTAATTTAGTCCTGGCAAACCCGGAATGAATGGGAGAGAACGACGTATGAGCTTTACTATCAGGAATTAAACAGGCATAAGAGGTAAAGACCCTCCCTGAACCTTCTCAGAAAAATGGATGGGAAATATAGACCAGGGAACAGGGAACAGGCGTAGGAGTAGCGGGTGGGAAAGCTGAGTTCTATCCACATTTACCATTTTGTTTCTTCACTCTGCGCGCCCGTTTAAAGAAGAGCGAGGTCTTTGTACTTGTTGATGGATAAAATTTCCAGAATTCCCTGATTTCAAATACCTTGTTCCATTCTACCAATAAGTATATTTAAGCTTAGGAGGTTATATGTTGCAATTTTTTAGTTTTTGGTTCAGAATATATGGCTGCTTTAGGAACTGGTTGGACAGAAGGACACAGGGGAGCTGGCAGCCAAATTTCTAGCCACTAGGAGAAGAGATGTTACTCTTAAAATGAGAGCAAGCCCATGCAAGTTCCTTCTGGAAGACAGGAGGTAGCACCAGGACTGGCCTGGGTTTGGAAAAGCAGACCCTAATGTAATCTAGCAGAAAGGCCCAGGAAATTACGCAGAAGTGAAATGATGGGAGTGTGCTTGTAAAAGTGTTATTTGGGGCATCCCAGTACAAATAAGCAAACTTAGTGCCCAGATCATGGAATCTAAATAACATTTTCCACTGAAAAGAATCGGGGTTCTTTGAAAAAATGGCTGATTTCAGGAGTGGAGTTGGAAAAGTACAAAATGAATCTGGAATATCTTGCTGGGCCAGAAAGTAGAGACACACTAAAAGAATATGAGGACGTGAGAAAAGGATAAGTAACCTGCTTGAAGAGACTCCGTCCGGGACAATTTCAGTCTCAGAATAAACACTGGCAACCCTGGCTGGGTGGTTCAGTTGGTTGGAGCGTCGTCATCCCATACACCAAAGGTTGTGGGTTAAATCCCCGGTCAGAGTGAGTAATGGAGGCAACCCAACGATGTTTCTCTCTCACATCAATGTTTCTCTCTCTCCCTCCCCCCTTCTCTTTCTCTAAAAATACATACATACATACATAAATAAATAAATAAATATTGACACTACAGATTATAACCCACAGAATACAGTTAAGAATCCGTGGGTCCATACTTAGTAAATACATACGTACAGAAAGGGAGGGAGGGAGGGAGGAAAGAAAGAAGGGAAATCTCCTTGTTGCAGTACATTGGCAACTAATAGATATAGAAGCAATGTTGGAAATAAATGTGGAAGGAACCGTGGACTTAGAAAATAATTTGGCAATAACCACAGTAATAACTGTTTTAGGAAAGAATCGTCGTGATGCTAACATCAATGAGTGAAAGTTTGATAAGAACCAGTAATATCATCTGGAAGTCTCTCCCAAAAGGCTCTCATTAGTTACAACTGGGAAGAAAATAATTACTCTACAGCACAGGACCTTACAGACATCACCTTACCAAATTGTTCAAAGTTACATAACCTATAAATGGGCCACAGGTATCACTTGCCTTTTGGGAAGAGGCACTGAGAAAAACACATCATTGTTTCTGTGGTATTACTTCCAAAAAGGAATAACCTGACTGTAATTATGAAGAAACATCAGATAAACCAAAACTGAAAGAAATTCCACGAATTAACTGTCTGGTAACATCTAGGTCATGAAAAAGACTGAGGAATCTAGAAGGAACTATAGAGACATGACAACAAAATGTGTAATGTGAACCTAGATTGAATTCCGCACCAGAGAAATATATTTTTCTTTTCCTATAAAGCACATTATTGTGACAATTGATGAAATGTGAATGCCCACGGATTAGATAACAGCCGAATGATGTTAACTTCCTGGTTTTGATAACTGTACTGTGGTTATGTAAAAGAATGTCTGTCTGTTTTGTGAAATACACCTTAAAGAATCTAGGCATAAAGAGGCATTATATTGTTGTCAATGTACTTTCAAGTGATTCTGAAAGAGAGAATGATAAATCAAATTGGTAAAATGTTAACATGTTGGGAATCTGGATGAAGGATATGTGGGAATACTTCACAATGTTTTCGCAGCCTTTCTGCATGTCCAAAATTATTTCAAAATAAAAGGTTTTTAAAGACTAAAAATAAAAAATAAACAAACATATAAATATAGTTTTCCAAGGAATTTGCACTGGGGGAAAAATATTCAGGAGGGTCTGGAGTAAGACAGTAACAGGTTTCTTCTACTTGTGCCCAGCGCAGGTCCAGAGCCACATTCCCTATCACATAATGGTCACTGGCATAATCCCATGATGCATAGCGCCTGGGAGTACTGGTCCTCCACAACCACACAGGCACCTACACATTCAACACCCAGGTAGCTCTTTGGATGGCACACCTGGAATCATCTCTGAGCATTCCCTCAGGTAAGACCACTTCAAAGGCAATACTTGCCTCTAAGTAGGGGCTCTGATTATTTTGCTGACTGTGTCCCTACAAACCTGCCAGCTCTAGTTTTCTCTCCAACTCAACCTAATCAAAGTTTTACAGGATTTCAATCAGACCAACGCACAGTCTTCCGAGTTTCAATCATATTTTGTTCATGTTCACAGGTAATCGTAATCCAGAGGGGAAAGAATCCTAAATCAAGAGAAACCACATGCTAAAGTCGGAAAAGCACTCAACTGTGAGTCTTACCTCTACCACCAACTATCTATGCAAGCTTGGGTAAATTACTTCGATAGTCCTCACCCATAAAATTAAGAACTCGAACTAAATCCTAATAGTGGTCTCTTCCTCTCTTTAAAAAGATGATGGTTATTAAAGTTTGCATACCCAAGAGAATGAACTTTCCCCCCTGAATTAAAGAGCTGAGTTCTTGCAGTTGATTCTCAAGGTTGACCTTGGTTTGAGTTCATAGCATTGACATCGTTTTTACCCAGGGGAAGGATTACAGCTAAGAGGCAGCATTCCCACACCCAAGTTCTATTTTATAACAACCTCTGTCAGCTATGCTATGTTTAGCTTAAACTATTTTTGGATGCACAACAGTTAATCACCTCTCCCAGTGAAAAATTAAGGGAGGAAAAAAAACACACACACCAAAAAAGTCCTATAATCGCTTCTTAATACACCTAACTTCTCCTGGGTCCCCTTCCCTATGCCCTTTATCTGAGATTCCTCTGTATCCCCTGCAACAGCACGCACAGGAGCTGTCCCCTGTGACTGGTGTGCTCAGGTATCTGTTTCCTTCAGGCTTGGCTCAGATTCAGCAGCTCGGAGCTGACAAGGAGTTGGGGAAGAGAGGCTAGCTGTGCCAGTTCTGCATGAAAAGCAGGCCTCGGGGACACACTGTTACAACCCCTCTCCAGGCTCTGCCTCCCCCTTGGGCTGCTTCTCTGTGCTGAGGTCTTTGCTAAAGGCAGAAGGCACTTTCCTCTAAGTCCCGATCTTCTAGATCATTGTCTCTTCCCAATGTCACAGATGTTTTCAGGTTTTGTTCTGATCTGATTGTTTCTTTTCTCAAAGGAAAAAAAAAAAACAGGAGAGAAAAAGTTATGCTAAATTTCCCTTGTGGGGCCAGACGAGGGAATACAATGGGAGTCTTATGTCCTGGAGGAATGCAAGGAATCCCGAAGATGGGCACAGGCCTCCTGAACTGAGCGCTTTTTATAACAGGAGACACAGGGGCGATGCTAGAGAGGGCTCTGTCCACTTGGTGTAGGGAGGATAAACTGACCCTGAGATCTAGAGACCCCTGAAGTCATGGATTTTCTAGAAACAAGAGCAGCTAAAAACTATTTTAATTCTTCTTACCTGTCAATTTTGTAAAGTTATAAAAATATGAAACATGTCAAACATACAGAAAGTAAAAAGATAGTATAATGAACATGCCATATTGCTTTCTTATATTTTCATATGTATTTCCATATACATGTATTATATATATGTGTGTACATATATACATTATATATATATACACATACATACATATAAATTGCTGAAACATTTTAAATAAATTCCAGACATCAGGCCTTTTCACTTCTAAATATAAGCTTTTATATCCCTCAAAATAGGGACATTTTGTGATTTAATAGCAATAACATTATTACTTTTAAAATTAACAATAGATCCATAATATCATGTAATACCCTGTCTCTAGTAAATTGCCCCAGGTACATTTTGCTACCAAAAATGTATTTTATACTTGTTTTCTTCCAAATAGAGTTTAATCAGACCAAGCCAATTATCTGGCCAATTTTAACATTTTGCATTTATCTAACAGTTTTCTTGTAACGTCATTTAAATTATTTCTCCCTCCTCTGTTTTCCTTTACTATTAAGGTTAGATTGAAAGGTTTGATTATTTTCAAGTTCAAGAGGTTTCGTAGGAAGTCTTCGTAGGTGAACAGCTGTATAGTTCATACCCCAGCATATCGAGAGGCACATGACATCTGGTTGTGCTACTGTGGACATTAAATTTCCTTTACCTGGTAAAGTACAGTTTTGCTAGAAGGCTACATATATGGTCTTAAAATCACTGGCCATGCAAAATTACATAGTAAAAATCACAAGATTTATAGGGAAAATGGAGATAAGGGTACTATAATATTCAAAATTGTTGATTTTTTAAAAAAGGATCTATTAAAAACAATAGCAGTTTAATGCATGTGAAATGGTTAAAAAATACATAAGATTACAGCAAATGAGGTACTTTACCTTGAAAAAAAAACCTGACGTTTGCCTGTAGAAGTGGGCATCAAAAGGGTTGCAGCTTTTAAATTATTATGAAGGGATGGAAGATTATCTAAAATTGGACAGAGTTCCAACACCAGATGTGAATGAGTGTGGCTCATCACACACGTGGTGAAATCAAGTAGCTGGTAGATGTTTGAGACGTGCACACGTGTGCATGTTGTCTCTTCCTCAGTGGCTTGGTTCAGCCGGGGTCAGTTTTCCATACTCACCTAGTGTTTTTGTGGACAGAATTATACACAAGTAAACATGAAAATGCATTACACTCAAAATATTTCTTAGTATATCAATTGTGTTGGAAAGAAATCACAATTCAAAACAAGTATATTAGAACTAACTGCACTGGTAATTTACTTTTCTCTCTTTTTCTTAGAGGGTCATCAATTTTACTGATCTCATCAAAGAAGGAGTTGTTGGTCTCTATACATTTTTTATTCTTCTATTCTCTCCTCCATTTATTGTGCTCTTATCTTTATTATTTCTTTCTTCAAATTACTTTGAGTTTCACTGGCTCTTCTTTTCTAGCTTTTTAAGGTGGAGGTTTAGATCCTCAATTATAGATCATTTTTATTTTCTAATATAAGTTTTTAGTTACATATTTCTCAATAAATACTATTTTAGATGTATCTCAAAAACTCTCATATGTTATGTTTTCATTACCATTACAGAAATATGTTCTAAGATTTCCACATCTGTGAAGATAAAATAGACATACTTTTTCCTATTCGTTCTATTAAATACAGCTAAAAAGCCTGGACATTATATAAAAAAAAAAAAAAAGAAGACTTTGAAAGGTAGAGAACAAATAGCAGATAGGCTAGGGACCCCGAGACTAGAGCCATGACAAGGTGCCGGTGTGATACCCAAGACTCAGTGGGGGTTGTGAGCTCCTGGACGCCGCCCAGCAGGAGAGAGAAGTCACCCCCTACACACACACACTGAATGTCACTGGAGGCCGACTGGGTAACCTGGAATCCATCCCCACCTGTTGGCAAAAAGCCATGCTTCCTTTTTCTAAACCGAAAGAAGTTATTAATATAAAAATGAAATCTTAGAACATGAAGATGGAAGAAAGAACAATACAAAGAACGAATACATGCTTGACTGTTAATGCAAAAAATGTAAAACTCTAATTTGGTTCTCAATGTATGGAAAGGAACTTTTAAAATTTAATACTAATTTAATATAATTATATCATAAATGGAAGAGGGCAAAAGAATAGAAAGTAAGATAAGGTTCCCGTACTTCATTCTTACTAGTAAATGTTGACGCCAGTAGACTATGGACATTACGTATATACACACATATACAAGGTCTGTCCAGAAGGTATCCAGCCATGTAATATGAAAGATAGAGACATTTATTGAAGAAGATACAAGAAACATTGTACACAGGACAATGACGCCTCAGTTCCCTTCAAAGTAGGCACCTTGGGACCTCACATAATTCTCCCAGTCGCCATCAGCTGCCCGGTCGTATTTTCCTGAATTTCACTGTAGGTCTGAAATCTCTCCCCTTTCAAAGATGATTTTAGTTTTGGGAAAAGCCAGAAGTCGCAGGGACCAAATCTAGGCTGTAGGGGGGCTAGGTCACCTGGGGGATTTGGTGTCTCACCAAAACACTCTGTATGAAACGTGATGCATGACCAGGTGCGCTGTCGTGATGAAGCTGCCAATCACCAGTTGCCCGTGGCTGCGGCCTCCTGAATCATCCAAATGGTTTTCACAGAGAAATGTTCAAACGCAAAATTTAATGCAGATTCATTGCTCTAGTCACTCAGTCATGTTGAATGTGGAGGCTACACAGTACACATGCTCATTCAATGACATCTATCACCTCCACTCACTAGTACAATGAAGTTGTCATTGTTGACACAAGCACATTCCAGTCCACTCTCCTCGGCTGCCAAGTTACATCAGTGTCACACAAACAATTCTCGTTATATTAACAATTGCTGGACTTATTCTGGACAGACCTCGTATATACATAAGTATAATATAATAACTAAAGTAGTCAATTAAAATGTTATAAATACAGGTATACCATATATATACATTAATGTATAAATACATTAACACACAGTAATGGCTTTTTTTCATAAAAGCAAAAATTTTCTGGATTTCTTTCAGTTTGTGAAAATGTACTAATGTAGGTCTTTTGTAGGCCAAGTGACATAACACAAACTTTCAGAAAGTAATAAATACTCTTTGCTTTATGCCATTTCAGCTTATGAAAGGTTTCATAGGAATGCTCTACAATCGGATAACGGGGGAAACCTATATAAAGTGATACGCTCAAAAACACTAGGGACAATAAGTAAAAATGATAAACAAAAATGGGGCTTTTCTACCCTTTTCTGACATTCAAGCTGTTGAAGCAAGGACACTGTGTGTCCTCCAGGGTGAAATTCCGATTTCCCTGGGTCTTCCCGTAGTAGCCATGATCAACTGTGCCGATGACACAGGAGCCCCAAAGCTGTGTATCATCTTGGGAAGACGAACAAGGGACAACTGAACATACTTCCTGCTGCTGGTGTGGGAGACACAGTGATGGCCACAGTCAAAAAAGGCAACCACAGCTCAGAAAGAAGGTGCATCCAGTGGTGGTAATTTGACAACAAATGTCTTACTGGAGAAAAGAGGGCGTGTTTCTTTATTTTGAAGATAATGTGGGGGTCATACTGTAGAAAACACTAAAGGTGAGATGAAAGGTTCCACCATCACAGGACCAGCTGCAAAGGAATGTACAGGTCGTGGCCCAGGGCTGCATCCAATGCCGGCGGCATTGCATGATTCTCCAGGGTGTTTGTAAAGAAAAAAAAAAATTAAAAATTATTTTGTCCCCCCACCCAAATAAACAAAAATGGAATTCCAAAACTTGTTTAAGTAACTCACAGGGAGGCAGGAAAATGAACACTAAAATCAGAACAAACGGAAAACAAAAAATGGTAGACTTAAATCTTAACATTAGCTAGTAAATTATATAGATACAGATACATCAATTAAAAGACAGATTGTCAAGGCGAATTTAAAAAATTGGGAAAATTTTAAAGATTTTTGATATGCCATCTGGAAACACAAAGTCTAAGAATTTGGCCTAATTGTACCTCTCATAGCTACTCTTTTGATGATTTGTCACCTTCGAATTGATTCAAACACCATAGCTCCTATGAGCCTAATGGAGCCACTTTACAATGTTCGAAATAGACAATGGGGTGGGGACCATTTATAACCGTTCTAAAGAATATATATACATAAGATAATTCAAATTATTGGACCCAAACACAAAATATGCTCATAAAAATAAAATAAAAAATAGGTATCGTGTAATGTATAAATCATATTGTTATTTATCTCTAGTTGTGGTCAGAGAAGATGCTATGCAATATTCCAGTCTTTTGAAATGTAATGTTCGAGTATATGGTGTATTTTGGGCACTGGAAAAGAGCATGTATTCTGCAGAGGTTGTGGGCAGTGTTCTGGCAAAGTAGGCCAAGTCTGTCATCTGTACTAAATTTGACTAATAATTCTATCAATTACTCAGTAAGATATTAATGTTTCTGATGATGATGCTGATTTTACTATTTCTCCCTTTATTCCATCAGTTTTTATTTCATGTATTTTGAGATTATTGAATATGTACACATTTATAACTTTTGTCTTCTTGATGAATTAATCCTTTTTATCATTATGAAGTGTCCCTCATTATCTCTCTTCTTTTTTAAGAGGGGAAGGGAGGGAGAGAAACATCAATGTGTGGTTGCCTCTCATGCGCCTCCTACTGGGGACCTGGCCCACAACCCAGGCACGTGCCCTGACTGGGGACTCAAACTGGCGTCACTTTGGCTCGCAGGCCAACGCTCAATCCATTGAGCTACATCAGCCAGGACCTCATGATCTCAATAATCTCTTTGCTTGATGTATACTTCATTTGACATTAAAAAAAACTATATCACTCCTCACACTTGTTTGTACGGGATGTTTTTTCCTAGACTCTCATTTTTATCTGTCAGTGTTTTTATATTAAATTGTGTCTTTTGTAATCAAGATAGAGTTGAGACTTAATTTCTTATCCATTCTGACAATCTCTGGTTTCTAATTAAAATGTTTAGTACGTATGCACTTAGCATAATCATTAGTAGAGCTGGCTTTAAGTTTAGCATCTTTCTGCCATCCAAAAAGATGCTTCTCTTTCATTATTTTTCATTTCCTACCTTCCTTAGAGTTAATCAATAATTTTAAGTAATCTCTTTGAATTTGTCTTTTTAGGTATACCTTTTTAATGTACCTTTTATTTATTTACTTTTAAGTGCATACTCTAAATATCATAATATGCATTCTTAATTTATAACAGTCTTCTTTGAATTAATACAGGCAGTCCTCACTTTGCATGGCAGTGCAGGGCTATGAAAATGACCCTGTAAGGTGAAACTGCAAAGCAATCTTAATAATCAATGAGAAAAATTATAATTGCTCTGCCTATGACCTTAAAATTTTGGGTCAAAACATTAAAACCTCTCTTACTGTTGTTTATAAATAAGTAGGAAAGTGGAAATAGTAAAGCTAATATTTATTTAGTACATTATAACTGAAAACATTAGGAACATTGAAAATTAAAATGTTTTATTTGTTCATAAACCTGCGGAGAGTGGTTTGAACAGTGTCTGCCTTCTCCTCCTCACGTAGCTTACGACACGGAGTGAGCGCTATGTGTGTCAGTGCGCTGTCATACTCCTTTCTCTATTAGGATCTACTTTCAGTATGTTATCCTTTGCACTTTCGATGTCATGAAGTATGTCTGAGAGTTCCCATAATTTAAAATTCTCCGCCTGCTTTCTGTGTTCTGCGGGATCTCCGTCCTCTTTGTCACCGTCACTCTCCTTAATTTAGAGCTGTAATTCCGCCTTTCCTAAAGTCCTCCAGCTGCATACCTGGGGTCCCTCCAAGAGCAGCAGTGTCAACGTTTCCGCAGTCAACAATTCTACGGTCCCATTTATTTTTTCACTTAAATTATACTTCTAGGTTTATCACTTTCTATTTCTTGGTTGCCTTTTCACCTTTTTGGCCAATTTCCTCTTCTGATAACCCATTTTTGTAAAATGTCATGTGGGTTTATCACAGGGAGACAAGAAGGCAACACAACTGTATCCATTGCTGACTAAAAAACAGATGTGTATTGACCAATTGCTGGTGGACTTAAAAATAAGTGACATGATTGGTTACCAATCATGACATGCATATACTATTTATATAGTGATTTGCAGCCTGTAGAGCTAGCAACGAGTTATATATTACACGCTTAACAGTTCAAATGATAATGACATTTAAACCATATTTTCGTGGGACTTGTGTTATTGAACTAAATTTTAGTAACTGGAATTCCTGCCTATTGAAACCATGCACAGGGATGACTGCCTGTATTGTACTACTTTATGTAAAATGTAAGAATCTTAGTGAAATCTTTTCTTTCAGCCCCTTAACCCGTTTAGCTATCCCAGGGATTGGCTCACCTTTGAGATCTCTGCACAGAGCAAGCCTACAGCCCCACCCCGTGTTAACAAGCCTTGGGCTCGGTGGGGGGGGGGGCTCTTTTATAAAAAGTCTGAATCCCCATGACTGCCACATGGACCACCAATGTTACTGTATTTTCATGTTGTTTTTAGCAACAGGTACATTTCTAAGTAGACTCAAGGTTTGGACTTTTTTAATTTTTAATTAGCAGGTGTACACTGAGCATCTGTTTGTTTGACCATTAATCTCTTGGAGATCTTAAAGAGTTACACACTTGATTGCCCCCAGGTATGGAGGAATCAAATTTATAGACATCAAAAGAGGACTAAGCACATAAGGTGAGAAATAGATTCTGTGAGTATTCAGACAATAGAGAGTACTTTGCTTGATCAGGGATTCAAAGAAGGTCTCATCGAAGATAAGAGACATGAACTGGGCCTGAACAATAGTTGGGATTTAGGAGAAGAACATAGAGAAAGGCACTTGAATGATGAGTTTAAACAAAACACCCACCTGGGCAAGCAGCATGGCATGGCGGAGTGCAGTTCACAGACCTGGCCGACCATGAGAAAGACCGGATTTGAAAATTACAGACCCTAAGGGCCAGCCAGAAAGCTCCCCAGTGTTTCCAGTCATTGGCCAGGTCTGGGGTGGCCACAGTAACAAACATGTTTAACAAATGTTCACTGCCTCGATAAGCGTGAAACAACCTTTGGATGTCTCTATGTAATTATTTGTTTCCTGTAAGGTAGTTTTAGTCCAGGCATTACAAAATCCATCATGAATATCACATCGATTTTGGAAGAATTGCTGAGATGATATGAATCATTTCTCCACTTACAGGAAACCAAGCCCAGCAACAATACCATGTTTATGAAAAAGTCTTACATGAAAACGCATTTTCAAATTTTTTGTGTGTGACTCCTGGTGGCAGCCTTTACTCCCCTTTTTGTTACCATTAGATCCCGCAGCCCCCGCACCCCCGTGGCCTCCCTGGGCTGTGGACTGACTCCATGACTCAGCCGGCTTCTTCAGGTGAATGAGGATCTCTTGCTTAGAAAGCTTCCTGTAGCCTTCAGCCCCGTCTCTTTCTTGGAATACTTCTCCTTGGGCTTGCCCTTCCTCTTCCATAAAGTAAGCTTCGGGGACGGAGATTTCGGTGTGGACTAGGGAAAAGGAGCCCAGGAGGTTTCCTTTTCTGCGCTGGAGCCGGGCCTTCGGTCACCACGCTCCAAGAGAGAGACCCCCTGAGCCCGTGAGCTGGCCAGGCCAGACACCGGGTCAAGCCCCAGCAGGCCCTTTGCCTGTCACCCTGCTCTGCTTCAGGTTTCAGGGGACTTGCGGGCTGGGGCAATAGGTTCTGAATGTCCTGGGTCACGCAGCCACAAGACGCCAGCACCACCGCATCTTGCAGAGGTTTAAATGTTAGAGACTTGCAAACTTTACGGAAATCTTAATCGCTACAATCAAATCATTCAAATCTAGTTACTTTTAAAGTAATTTAGTATAGTGGGGTAATTTAAAAGTGCTAAAAACAGCTGTGGACCAAAACAATTCCACCCTTGCACATGGTAAATAACTGTAGCATGATAAAATGTTCTCATTATTTTGGACTCACAAAAACTTGTCAAATAATTCATAATTATCATAGAAACAAGAGTGTTTTGTTGTTTTGTTTTGTTTTGTTTTGACTAACAGAGGCCCTGTTCAGGGATTCTCCATCACCCATTCTTAAGGGTATGTTATCTCCAAGTTCCTCATGAAATACAAAGATGTTCATCATAAACAGATGCATCTCCCAAGCCCTCTTCATTTAGTGTCCATCCACACAGAGACTACATCCACACACGTAAACTATCTCCACCAAATTTATGTTCTTAAATACTCTTATGTGCTTGCTAGTATTTGTGGTTTACTTACATGAAACCCAAATTTCCCTCACAGGGTTTTTTTTTTTCCCTCCCTCACCTGGGACATGCTTATTGATTTTAGAAAGATGGAAAGGGAGGGAGAGAGAGAGGAGAGAAACATCAGTGCAACAGAGAAACACTGCTCTCCTGCCTCTCATATATGCCCAGACTGGAGACCTAACCCATAACCTAGGCACATGCCCTGACTGGGAATTGAGCCCACGACCATTTGGTTTATGGGGTGATACTCCGACCAACTGAGCCAACTGCCCAGGGCCTCACAGGTGTTTTGGTGATGAGGATGACAATGATGATGATGATAGTGAGAACAATGATGATGACAAGCTTATAATAAAGCAAAGCAAACAAACAAAAAATACACTGACAACTTACTTACTTTGTACTTTCAAATAGGTGCCTATGGTTTCGCATGGGAAGTTGCTGTACCATCACATACATTCCTTCACTTTGGCCCACCTAGTCCTATAGCCTGAAAAGCATATGAGCTGTTGGATGGAAAAGTTGAATTAGAGGTGGGCGGTGCTTTGGTCCAATATCAGAGCTGTGGGAGGCCAGGCTAAGTCTGCAGGGAGCAGTTGGAGCCACAAGTCAAAAACATTTTTTGTTTTGTGCCCACTGAACGCCATGAATCAGTATTTCCAGCCCCATCTGCATAGAGAAACAACAGTTCTCAATCATGCACCTTTAAAATGCAAAGGTTTAAAAAAAAGAAAAAGAGTAATAAAATGCAAAGGTGTATGCTAGAGGTAAACTTTCTCAGCAATCATTAAAATATTAATACCTTTTGGAAAGCAGCACGCAGAGTCAGGCTTCGGAGCAGAGAAAGGGCCAGACCCTATCCTCATCCATTCACCCGCTGATTCATTCTTAAATTTATTCATTCAGTCACCAGGATTTGTTGGTGAACCAGCAGTCCAGGCTTTGAGTTAGCTTCTAGAGATACAAGAATGAATATTGCTTGCTTCTTTCTCCCTAACAACAAACCATGGTACAACATAGCAAAGAGCTACATGGAAACGCTTCTAAACTGCACTTTCCTGCAATGCAGGTGGACACATTAGTCAAATGGAACCAAGCCCAGGCAACGTGGCTGGGCAGCACACCTGACAGATAACTTTTGCAGCATTTTGTGCTTTTCTACGCTTCTTATGCTTCTTTAATCCTTAAGGAAGAAACTGAACTCCAGCTTCTCTGGGACACCGAGAAAGAGCGGAAATCCAAGTCCTCCGAAGTTTCTCTCATCCCAGTTCAGGCACCTGTTTCTCCTCCCCTAAAGCGGCCATTGAGTTTCTCCCACCGCAATTGGTGGTACTCTGCTTGCTGACTGGGGGGCTTCCTTCCGCAGTGGCAGCTGACTCCCTTCCACCACTCTCTTCCTTTTCTGGAGTTGGCTGGGAAGCCTTCACTTCACACCAGGATTTGGGGCTCCTTATTCAGCTCCAGGACAGGAACAAGCCTTGATGGTATTTTAATCTCCTGTCTTGAGGAATTTAGGTCCAAGATTCCTGGGGTTTGTTTGGAAGACATGTGAATGGTCCTGCCTAGATTTACACTAAAAATTACTTTTCCCCTCTGACCCTGAACCAGATCAGACCTTGGAAGTTCTCAGCAGGACTTCTCTGCACATTCAAGGCACTCAGCCCAGAGGCAGGCGTTAATTTTAGTCTCCCCGCATTGTCCTAATCCAGGTATTGAGGGGTCTGACTACACATCTATCAATCAGTCTATCATCTAACTATCTCCACACTTTTTTTGTCTTCTCTTTCTCACATGGAGAGACTGTTCCTTTACACCCCAGAGTTTCCATGGGCAGCATTAGATTTGCCTCCTCCCTGTGCAGTGAGAATAGCGAGCAGGTATCTGCAGATGTTCCACCTTCTGGGTCCAATGCAGCAGGAGCAGAAAACCGAGTCCATGTAATTCCCTATATTTGTGACATTCTTAATTCCAACAAATTATAGGAACTCCTAGGAACCCTGGCAGCTTGTCAGAGTGAAGAGAAAATTTTTAACTTGCTCTCTATATTTCTACTAGAACTCCCCAAACATTTAAAATTGCACAGGGTAGAGGGGAAGGGAAGATAATAACTGAGTTACTTAGTTAGCACACATGAGAATAGAAGAGCACAACACATTGGGTAACTTGATTACATTTGATCTTATTATCCAAAACAGGTTAAATCAACAATGAATGCCAGGAAGTAGGAGACGCTCTTAATGGGAGAGAAGAGTGACTGGTTTGCCCTTCGTGGTAAACTGCTGCACGGCCCCATGGTTTATAAAGTGAGGCATTCCCCAACCTCAGCCCAGTCAAAGGGGCATATTTTAGTCTTCTCAGGATTTCTGCATGAACTCTTACAGAATCATACAGGAATTCTTCCAATAATCGGGATGTGCTTGAGAACCAACAAGGTCAAAGCCAAAATCTTTGGGTCTTCAATCAATGGGCAAATTAATTAGCATCTACTATGCCTTTGGCACATTACTAAGCCCTGGAAGGTTGCGGAATGCAAACAAACCTTGATCCTCAAGTAGTCTGGTATGGGAAACATATGCTCAAACTACTGTAAAGAGGAAGGGCCTCGGGAGCCCCTGGAACACGGAAAGCCCCGAGTAAATGGTACCTTTGGTTACTAGCTTTGAGCTATAATGGAGGCACACGAGGCTTTAAAAATGACCACAGCAGGATAGCGCCAAGAGGACTGACATGGGGGAGGTGTGTAGGGCCCTACAGAGGAGGTACTTTGGTGCCAGCATTGGAGGATCAGTACAGGGTTTCCAGGGGAAAATGAAAGAGCATTCTAGGCAGAGGGAACAGCACAGAGAAAAGCAAAGAATTCAAGTTGTGTTTTCGAAAGGAACCCAAAGTGGGGTCCATGAGAAGATGAGGTGGAAGAAGATGCAAATGTAAAGGCAAATTGGACCCAGATGATGGAGGACCTTAAAGTTCAGGATTTATTCTATAGACAATGGGAGGCAAGATTCTTAAGGGAGAGAGTAATGTAATCAAACTTGTGATTTAGAAAGATCACTGTGGGGAGTGAAAAAGACTGGGTGGGATTGCTGAGAGGCAGGAGATGCAAGCTTGTGTTAGGAGGCTGTGTCGTGGGAGGGGGGACATGATGAGGAGGGGCCCTAAGAGAGGCAGTGCCCAGCAGGGAAGGTGGGAGATGGGGAACATTTAAAAGACAGGCTTTTTCAATATGAATAACTGTGCTATCATTCTTTCCAAGTTAGTGGATTCATTTTCCAGTGATGTTCATATCTATAAACTGCAAATTCTTTGAAAAAAAAAAAAAGACAAGACTGGATTTTGCAAGCTCTGTACCTTGCCTGCGGAGGACTAGCCTGTTAGACTTCGCAGGTGCCACTTGGTGGCAGGCTGTCTGAATGACTGGCCCCAGGAACCAAGGGGTTTTGCTAACCTGTCTTGAAGTAACAACAAATACCACACCGAAGTTTCATTGCACTTTTTAAGAGAGATTAGGGCATTTTCTTTATTGGTTTATAGGGATGAACATTTACAAAGTGGCTTGTTTCAGCTAACAGAATAAAATGCTGCGTTCTTGATAAAAGAGCAGGAAGAGGAGAGGGAGAAACTGAGGCCACTAAGGGCAAGACCCCTGGTGCTCCCGACACGTCTCACAGATCATCCAAACCTAATGAACAGTCCGATGTCAGTCATAGAACAATGAAGACAGTACCTGTGCTGTGGTCCTGTTATCTGAAATCAGAGGTCCCAATTGTTAACAACAGCACAGACAACAGTTGCTTGGTGCTAGGTTCGATGTCTGGTGGATGGCTAGTTTGGCTTCAGTTTAAATCACGTCCTCAGAAAATAAAGGGATAAAAGAGACCCTGAATTTTGCAACTCTCTCCCTTACACTCCCTTCCTATAATCAATCCATCCAAACACCAGGAACTCGATCTGCAAATTCTTTCAAATGCAGCCTGAATTGACCACTACCTGCCACTGTGCTACTGCCACCATGGCCCAGCCCTCAGTCCTGTTGCCTGGATTCTACATTAACCTCTCTGCTTTCAGTGTTGACCATCCCCTATCACAGGCAGCCAGAATTTTCCTTTTAAAGAGTCAGTCAGATCAAGTCATTCCCGCTCAAGGGCCCCTTACAGCTGCTCATCATACTGAGAATAAAATCACATTCCTTACCAGGCCCCCAGCCCTTCCCAGCCCCAACCCTGCTGCTTCTCCAAACTCCTCTCGGCTCCTTCCCCCACTCCCCTGCTCCAGCTCCTCTGTTTCCTCCCAATCCCTTAAACACAGCAGGCACTCTCCTGCTGTCGGTCTCTGCACTTGCTGAACCCTCTGCCTAGAATGTTCTTCTCTCCGTGCCATGTACCCAGAACAGCACTTCCCTCTCTCTCTCACCCCTTATCATGCTATATTTTTTTCCCATATGATTTTTCCCAATATTTTATTACACAATTATTTATTTATCTCCCACTCTGGAATGTAATCTCCATAAAATCAAGGATATAATGTTGCATTAAATGCCGTATTTCAGTGACTAGAATAACGTCAGGCACAGAGTATGTTCTGAAATATTTATTAAATACATGAAAGGCTTGAATGAATGAATGAATGAATGAATGATACACTAGCCCTGCTTCCTAACCCAGACTTACTCCCCCTCCAGTCCTGAAATAACTATTCACCTTTACTATCACAACTTATCAAAACCACCCTAGGCCAACCTGGCCTCAGTGATTACCCACTAAGTGAGAGGATGGAACAGGCTTTGGAGCTGTGAAAGGGTGAACATTTTCAAGATACCAGATTATGCTCTCAGAACACTTCAGTTACTGTCAAGAACCCAACAGCTGCACCCACTCTCCCTAAGGAGGGGAATTTAAAGTGTGCATCATTTTAACAATAAACTGAATGATTAAACAAAGGTATGCCGTAACTCTTAATGACCTCAACATACTCCATAAATCCATTATACAAGAAAAATCTAACCTTAAATAACTAATGCATGATTTCAGTCTTTTGGTTAAAAAACTCAATCAGTACCTGTTTTGGAAAAAATAAAAATAAAAGCTAACAATGCTAAAGGAATCAAACTACCTCAAAAGGGAGTACTAGTCAAGGGCCAGAGCGCCCTCTACTGGCCATTGTCAGCTAATAAAAACCACAGCAGGGAATCACAAAGGAAGCAGCTTTACATTCAAATCCATAAATAAGATTTTTTTAAAAACCTTAATCCCTTCAAAGAAAATGGACTGTGGCTATCATAAGGGGAAGGACTCAGTCCCTGTTTTCAAGGTTTTAGGGATGCTTTGAGGAACAGAAATTCGGAATTACAGCAGCGTAGGATAAATGATGCCATCTGGAACACACTGTGGAGGGACACCTGAGCTGAGGTTTGCAGAGGCAGTAGGAGGCATCCAGGTGAAGGGAGTAGTGTGTACGTGGGAAGTTATGGTCCAAGTGATGGGTCCATGGATGGGGAGGTGAGAGAGCATGGAGGTGAGAGAGAACATGTTCAAGGGTGCCAGGAGTTGAAAGCTGTGACAATTACCCTTGGTTGCCTACTCACCAGCCATTTCCCAATCTGCTTTTCCTTGCTTGTCTGCTTTCATCTTGGCGGCAAAAAGATACTGATTTTTCTAACTGCTCTTATGGTTAGAGATGGCCAAGGGACCCAATCCAGGCCCGTGAGATACAGGGGACCATGTGCCTGAGGAATGGTTGAGACACCCATGAAGAGGGCCCGGTGTTATCAGTCTGCTTGTTAAAGTTGTGAAGACGTGATCTTCTGAGCTGCTGCAGACATTGGGTGGCTATGAAGCGAGGTATCACCAACACAGTGAGAACGGTAGTCTTTGATGGCATTACAGAGCTGCTGAACCACCCCTGGGACCCAGCTCTGGACTTTCTGGTTTTGGAAAAATAATCCTTATGGCTTAGACCACTCTTGGTTAAATACTCTGGTATTTCTAGCCAGCACACTTAATCGGTAATGCTCTTCTTCAATGAGATGAGGAGTAGTGGATGGTTTTAAGAAGGGCTGTAATGCAATGACATTTGTATTTCAGAAAATTCAGACTAATAACAAAAATGAGGTCAGCAGGAGAGGCCAGAAGGCCAATTAAAATACTTATAAAAGTTTAAATGTGGATAAAGGGAGTTAGGTGGAAATTAGGGTCTGACTTCTGAACTGCTAGGAATGGAACGGAAGGGAGACATACAAAAATATTTAAAAAGTAAAATAAACAGGACTGGGTCATTCAATGAGGGAGCTGGATGATGAGATGAAGGTGGAGAGAGCACACAGAGCATGAAGAAACCAGAGAAGAGGGTCAGGGAAAAGCCATCACAACGACCAACATTCAGAGAGGGGCAGGAGGAGAAGCCATGTTGAGTCTAAGAAACAACAAAGGAAGAAAGCAAAGAGAATGACATGTTTCCCATGACAAAGAACTAGGCTCCAGGAAGCAATTTCCAAGTTGATAAGAAATGAATGAAACGAGGAGAGAAAGGACACCCTCACTGACCTTGAACAGGGTGGATCTGTGGAGCGCTGTGGGAGGGAGCAAGAGTCAGTGAAGCTGAAGAGATGAAATGGGTATGACCCATGTGGACTTTTCGTTCAAGAAGACTCCCGTGAAAAGAAGAGGGGAGATGGAAGGACTGTCAGGGAAGGCATGGGGCCCAGGAAGGGATAAGTATTCAAGATATGGAGGTTTGAATGTGTTTACATACTGACAGGAAAAGCAACAGAGGAGGTGGGGCAGGGGTGTGAGAAAGAGGACGGAGGTGATAATCCAAGGAATGAGGTCCCTGAGGTTGGAGTAGAGGGGAGGCATGAACCTTGCAGACAAACTCAGATCAGAGTTCCTTCTAAAATAATTGAACCCTTTGGTAGGAAAGTCAATCCCAGTCAATACTGGGGCTCTCCCACATCCCAAGAATCATGCAAGAATCCCAGCATGATATCAAAACATCTGAATGGCCACTGGTTATTAACTACAGTGGTTAGCACAGAGATGCTCACTTTTCAAGCCTGCAGAGGCCAATCTGCTTTGAGTGAGACTGAGCCCATAGGCCTGGGGGTCAGCAT